>PGFW01034997.1:6325-25426 GCA_003123925.1 Haematobia irritans | reverse complement strand
TGCTTCTCTTCTTTTTTTATAGAAAATATGGAGAAGAGCATATCTCTCATCCTTATACCTGTGATAGGTATCACTCATTGGCGATTACATTTGTGAATACATGTTCAATTGAATTTTATTGTGTTGTTATTATTGATAGTTTTGCTGTCGTCGTGGTTGTTGTTTTAGTTGCTGGATTATTCGTGTGTGTATCCTCATACATTCGCACTTAATCATATACTCTGAGAAATAATGGTTTTTTGTTGCTATTGCTGCTGCTGTTGCTACTGTTGTTGTTGGTGTAATATTTTTTATTTTTTTCATTAGATAATTGGTGACCCACTAACCTACTTTAGCCAACGAAATGTGAAGCTTACTCGGCGCTTTTGCTATGCCGATGCTGTCGCTGCCTCTGACGCTTATTGCTGGTGAATATACATATTTCGTCTCAGTTTGTGTTTTTATTTGTTGTTGTTTTTGCGTATTTTTTTCGCTTTTATTATTGTTATTATTTTTATTATTAACAAAAGCGCTGTAGTGAAATCAGCAACAACAGCAATGGACAAGAAAACAAAACAAAAATTATATAAACAACAAAAAGAAGCTTATAGAAGAAACACACACATTTTTTTCCCATTATACTCCTGTTTCGTTGCTGAGATTCCTCCGCGCGAATACATTCATCTTCTCTGTTCATTTATTGATTTGTTCGAAGTTTTTTACATGTGTTTTGGTCTACGATTTCCCTTCAGTACATACAGCACGAAGGCGGTATCTACTCCTGTCTGCCTTCTTCACTTGGCCGATTTCCCATGCACTTGCTGACGTTGGCCGCTTCGCGCGGCGAATGGAGCTACGCTTAGCAGCTTCTTCAGCATCTTCTTTTAGGGGTTTTGGAGTGCCCATGCGATATGGACCCAACTTGGAGCCTGTTATGTGTCTGATCGGTGCCCTGGAGCTTTAGCCCCGAGGGTCCCCTATTCAATGTAGTAAAGCGTCCTCGCGATTTTAACACGATGATCTTTATGGTACTCGTCCGTTCAGACCAGGGCCGGTTGGTCGCTAGGAACACAACCCTACATTGGTGACACGGAAGCGTCCTCCCAGCCTGTGGTTCTTAACGAACGTTAGGCAGTGTGAATCTAGGACTGAAAAAGCCATTTCCCTTGAGACTTCACTCCCTGGCTACTTACATTAAGTAACAGAATGCCAAAAATTGGGGACTCGTTGTTTTTATTCCGCTACCATAGTGTCAAATCATAGTCCAAATTCGTGATTCCATGTGTATACCATTCCTATATTCTCCTTGTTCGATTTGAGAGTCCACGAAGACATCACTCCCATTACCGCGCCTATCTATAGGGGATCCTTGTGGCAGCTGGATCCCTAGCCCTAAATGGAGGCACGTGATACTTAGCCTTTTATTGCACATGTCTCAATCTCCACAGGTTCGGTGCGCTCGGGAGCTGTTTATTTTTTTTACCAGCATGACCATTTAGAAGTGGTCTACCGATCCACCACCAGAGTCCTCGATGGGTCGCCTCATTTAGTTTGATGTTCATCGTCCAGCGATGTCCAGTACACTGCTTATTACCGATTTGGTAGCCTAATTTAATTTAATTTAATTTGATCTGCCATTAAATTTCAAGACAAGCATGTAAATAATAAATTATTTAATACTTGTCTGCAAAATGTTTCAGTAGAATATTACTAACACTTATTTCTTACACTTTATTGCCAACAACAAAAAACAACAACAACAATATAAATATTCATTATTTAATTTGCATTTAATTCGCCGTGCTCATCATGCGTTGTACATTTAATCTGGACCTCCTCGTCCGAAAAAAATTTTTTGGGGAATTGCGGTCGTAGGATGACCCTAGGGTTGTTTGGCGTCTAATTCTATGGCGGGCGTTTTGTTGTTGTTTTTGTTGCAGTTTTGTAGTTGCTTAGTGCTTAACTAAGCCAACAAAATTATTTGTTGTGTTACCTTGACACACTCGTTGTCATTAGAGTGTGTATGTAAGCAATGCAATACTCAACCGATGACCAAACCAAAACGCTTTGTAAAGCGGTATGAATAAAATCTCATAGAATTTTAGTACAGCTGCAAAAAAAAAAATCATCAGGACTACGCTTAAAAATTCAGGCATGATAGCTTTATGTTGCTAATAGACCGTTAAGTTTCATAAACAAACTAAAAAAGAGGATAGACGACAAATCAGCCGTCTTACAACTTTATCCCAGATTTGCATTTGCATTCACCATCTGATTTCAAAGATTGATCAAATTTGTACATTTTTATTAAAACCACTTTTTCTCTGGTAGATTTTTCCCGTGTAAAAATATACACGAATGCACTCAATACTCATTATACATGCAACTTTTGGGGAGTTATATGAAGAGGGCTTTTTTGTTTTTTGTTCTCTAAACGTTGTCTGCTTTTGTATGGGCCGCTGACCAAGCTTGAGGCGTTACAGCATTTTCTTTTGCTTTATGGAGAGTGGTGTGGTGGTGGCACAGGACGTACTCATACATTAGGATAGGGCGGAGGGGCACAAAACAACAGAGTTGGCGTTTATAGTTTGAGTAGTTTACGCGTATTCTCTATCTTTGAGCCATTTGTTCGTTCATTGCTTTTTGTTGTTGTTGTTATTGCTTTTGTTCAATGTGTGTAAGTTTGTGTGTGTAGAAATTATACAAGCATGTAAGTTTAATAGTTTCGGCTGGGGGAGCCGGGGTCTTTTTGTAGGACTCTTCCCTGCCAAACATTTTCTTATCGAAAGTGTATCGAAGAGGTTTCGCCGCCGGAGCATAAAAAACTTTCGCAGGCGATATCATCTTTCATTATCGAATTAGGGGTCCTCCGTTCCGGGAACAAATGTCCCAGCTTACGCGATAATGTCCTCGGGGGAGACTCGAACCAGTGACCAAAAAGTAGCTTAAGAAAAGCGATAGTTAATTTGTTTTAAAAATAAAATCGATGATCCGTATGCACCGAGGCATGAACTCGAAACCTTTTCCTTTTCAATGTCAGAGCTCTCCCTCTGTGCCAACCCACGCCTCGTTGGTTAGATAGTGGCTTTCTTACACACATGCCTACTCTCAGAGAGCTGCTATTTGAAAAAAATTAGCTATGTCGATGTATGGAGTCTATATTTAGATCTTTGATTCGCTGTTTAGAGTTCGAATTTGATTTTTCGAAAACGGAAACACCCCACGCGGATAGTTGTTTTTATTGTTTTGCTGTGCTTGAGATTTTACTACCAGGAAAACTTCCTGGCGAATTCCGAAATTAGGTGACCATCTTAGCGAAAGGCGATAAAAACTATCACCCAAATGTTCGGCAGCGGTTATAAGCCAATACATGTGAGTGTGGCTTTACAAGTCATTTGAATTCATATTGTTCTCTATTGGTTTGAGGAGGCGGCTACAGAAGGTAAAGAGAAATCACGAAAAACACACACCAGCAGCCAAACAACAACAACAACACCAAACATAACTGATATTGTTAAGTCAAGCACTAACGCAAAAAAGCTATTGTCAAGGTTTTTTTTGACGTTGCGCTTAACGTTTTTTAATTCATTTTTTTTTTTGTTGTGCCATTGCTGCACATATTACTCGACACATTATGTACATATATACAAACTAAAATATGTTTTTTGGTATGTAAGTAATCTATCTTATATAATATATATAGTATATATGCATGTACAATAAATATCCATGCAGCCATTTTAAAGCATTTACAATAGCAAAAAAAACCGCCAAGACTTGTTTATGATTGCATTGCGGGTGTATGTATACATTATAGATGGCCGTCACAAAGCTTGAAATTCGGCTACATCAAAAATGAGAACATTTCTCTACATGAAATAAAATGTCTTGACAAAAATTTTCTTATAGAAATAACTTAATTGATCAAAGAATTTTCTAGAGGAAATCAATATTCTTGACAAAAATTTTTCTACTAGATATAAAATTTTGACAAAATTTTCCGGTATAGAAATAAAAATTTTGACAAAATTTTCGTATACAATAAAAATTTTGGACAAATTTTCTATAGAATAACAATTTTGACAAAATTTTCCTATAGAAAATAAAATTTTGACAAAAATTCCTATAGCAAATAAAATTTTTGACATAAAATTTTCGATAGTAGATATAAATCTTGACAAAATTTTCTATCAGAAATAAAATATTGTTGACAAATTTCACTATAAAATATAAATTTTTGCAAAATGATTTGTGACTTACATATTTGGAAAATTTGATGAGCTAATTCAGCAGTAGATTTTGCAGCATAAAATTTTCGGGGATTATAAACATCAACAAGATTTGCAAAATATTTCGACTTCTTTGAAACAATCCAGATGCCACATAAAAGTTCGATATGGCAAAAGAGTCCCAAAATGTTTGAAAAATTTCGACAAAATTTTCTTATAGAAGATAAAATTTTGCCAGAATTTGTCTATAGGAAATAAAATTTTGACAAAATTCCTATAAAAATAAAATTTTGGCCAAAATTTTCCATAGAAATTACAATTTTGACAAAATTTTCCTATAGATATAAAATTTTAACAAAAATTTTCTGTTAGATATAACAATTCGACAAAATTTTCCTATAGGAAATAAAATTTTTGACACAAATTGTTCTGATATATTTGACAAAATCTCTATCAATGTAAATTTTGACCACAAAATTTTCTATAGAAATAAAAATTTGAACAAACAATTTTCTATAGAAATTAAAATTTCGGACACAAATTTATAGTATTCTTAGACAAATTCTAAGAATAAATTTTGACAAAATTTTTTTTTAATGCGGAATAAAATTTGGACAAAATTTCTATATAGAAATAAAATGTCGCACAAAATCTTTCTATAGAAATAAAATCGTTTGACAAATTTTCTCTATTAGAAATAAAATTTTGATAAAATTTTCTCTATAGAAAATAAATTTTGACAAAAATTTTCTACTAGAGAACAATTGACAAATTCAGTAAAATTTTTGACACAAATTTTCATAGAAAAAAAATTGCAATTTCATAGAAATACAATTACAAATCTTTATGACAATAATTTACAAAATGCATATGTTTCAAATTCTATGAAATACAATTATAAGATTAATTTCGACAAAATTCTTCTATAAATCAATTGCAAAACCATAAAAAATTTTGTCTATCATATGATATACAATTTTCAAACTATCTAGAAATAAAATGTTGACAAAATATTTCTATAGAAATAAAGAATTTCTGACAAATTTTACTATTAGAAAAATTTTAAAAATTTTTTAAGAAATAAAATTTTACTTGACGAATAATTTCTTCTATAAAATAAAAATTTTGAACTCGAGAATAAACCTTTGCAAAATCTTCAGATATCTACATTTTATGAATACAATTTACAAAATTTTTAGAATAAAATTTACCATAATTCCTAGTAGCGAATAATGAAAATTTAAGCGTTACATTGTGCAAATCTAGAAAAAAATTTCACAATTCTCTAATCAGATAAATTTCAAATTTTCTTAAAAAAAATTTGGAAAAAATGCGTCTTTTGGATGATCTTGATAATTCTTTGGAAATAATTTTGAAATTTTCTAAGCCAAAATGACAAAATTCTAAGAATAAAATTGATATCTTTCAGATAATTTGCAATCTTAGAAATAAATTGATTCTACAAATAATGACAAATTTATGGAAAAGAATGAAAATTTTATAGTAACTTTACAAATCAAGAATAACAATTTGCAATTCAACACAAAATTTCTATTTGAAATAAATCCATTCAGAAATAATTTTAGATCTAAAAATTGCAAAACTTTTGACTCTTTTGAAATGATATAATCGTTTCCATAAAAATTAC
Source organism: Haematobia irritans (assembly GCA_003123925.1). Lineage (NCBI taxonomy): Eukaryota > Metazoa > Arthropoda > Insecta > Diptera > Muscidae > Haematobia > Haematobia irritans. The sequence goes on along the minus strand of PGFW01034997.1, from coordinate 19,570 downwards.
TAGGTCGCAAAAGATGGTTTGTACCGCAGAAATTTTCACATAGACAATAAATTTTTGACAAAATTTTCTTATATAGAATAATTGCAAAATTCATGAGATATTACAAAATTTTACTAAATTCAAATTTCTATAGATATAAAATTTTTGACAAAATTTTCCTATAGAATAACTTTCTCACAAAATTTTCTATGCAGAAATAATATTATTTGACCAAATGATTTTCTATCTTAGATATAAAATTTGTTGACAAAAATCTTTCTACTTTAGAAATAAAAATTTCGACAAAAATTTTCTATTAGAAATAAAATCTATTGACACAAATTTTCTTATAGAATCAAAATTTGAAATAATTTTATTAATTGGAAATAAAATTTTTTCTTGATGAAATAAAATTTTCGGAACTCAAACTTTTTTCCTATAGAAATAAAATTTTGACAAAAATTGTCCCTAAAAAAAAATTTTTGAACCAAAAATTTCTTACTATACGAAATAAAAATTTTAACAAAAATGGTTCTATGGAAATAAAATTTTGACAAATTTTCTATAGAAATAAAATTTCTGCCAAAATTTTCTTAGAAATAAAATTTTGCCCAAAATTTTCCTATGTAGAAATATAAATTGTACAAAAAAAATTTTCCTATCAGACAATAAAATTTACAAAATGTGTCTACGTGGAAATAAAAATTTTGACAAAACTATTCTCTATAGAAATAAAATGTTGACAAAAATTTCTTCTATGAGAAATAACAATTTTGCAAAAATGATTTTTGCACTTCATTTTTGGAACTCTATGGAAAATTCTATTAGTAATCGAGTTTCGCCAGCCATATAAAGTTCGATTAGTTGCACAAAAGAGGGGCTACGTCCCCATAAGGTTGTTCATACTGATTATTACACCATCATCTATATCTCTACTGTAAGTGTCCACAGTGTATACTAACCTAATGAATAAAATAAAATTTTAAATTGACTCCCGTAGACGCTTATGTGATGCAAATACCAATAATGGTTACTTTGAATTCCTCCCACCCTCGCCCCTTCCCTTTTCATTGGCTCCATCTGCGCCTGCCCTTCACTTCCTAACGAAAAATTAATCATATAAATTCTCGTTGATTTATTTAGTACAGCACATGCTCCAATTTGCAATTGCTTGGTTAAGTAAATATATATTAAGTTTACATTTACACAAAATTGTTTTATTTTTTTCTACAGGACATCACAAGCAATGATTTTGTAAAAGCAGCCTCTAAAATATCAGCTATCATCGTCAAGCAGTGTGAGTAAACATTTGGATAGCCTAAAGCGTAATTACTTGGTTGGAGATCGTAATAGGTTGAGATGCCAAAATATAAAAACCTTTTGAATTACAATGTTCACAGTATATTTACACGCCCACCTCCACCATTACCCCCATTCACCATAAGGTTGTTGAGTATGCTATAGCCGCTATGTGGTATGGTGTGAAATGTGTTGGAGTTAAAATGAAATGTCGGTTAGTACCTAGGGAGTGGTAATTTGTTACGTGGCTGTTTTGTTTTTGTTTCTCATAAAGGGAATTTTACAATGTTTGTATAGTACTCAAACACTTCAAGTTCCTACAACGCCTTCAACGTAGCGAGATCATGATATGAGCCATCACATGTAGGAGATTTACAACGGTAAATGAAATGCAAAAACCAAAACACCACGTTTGTGTGTGCGTACACCTAGCATGAAAATCGCCGTTATCTTTATGTAAATACGACCATATATTTAGTTGAGCCGTATTTACATTACATTGAAATATCCTCAACATATCTCCTGCATACTCTATTAATAAATATTTAACAATATTTTGCAGGAATTATATCCAACTAGTCTTTGACTTCCCTTTTGAAACTTCTAACATATAAATTAAATATTTATTTATAAAACTGTGTCATTTATATGCCCCAAATGAGTAATTCTCGTATATTGATTTTTTTCTCATAGTCATATGGCATCTCTATTGGTGTATGGCATTTGATCTCCCATACACTTTAGCTTATTCAGGCGACATACAACATGCATAGTTACGTTATGTACCCTGCACTATATAAATATTTAAATATAATTATTCATAATAATTTATTAAATATAATGCATAGCCAAACATAAATATGCGTCCTTTACTTCACTTTGTAGATGCCACTGGGTATCTTTAGTTAAGAGATAATCTTCTGCTCTTAATTATAAATCCAAAAAAAGTAAGACTAGCTTACACAAACACACACAAAAAGACTATTCTCTATTTAATAGCAAGCAAAATCTCAATTAAAAAAACGAAACATAAAATCTACACTGGGAATGTGAAGGATTAAATTAAATTAAATTAAATTAAAATTAAATTAAAATTAAATTAAATAAATTAAATTAAAATTAAATTAAATTAAATTAAATTAAATTAAATTAAATTAAAGTTAAATTAAATTAAATTAAATTAAATTAAATTAAATTAAAATTAATAAATTAAATTAAATTAATTAAATTAAATTAAATTTAAATTAAATTAAAATTAAATTAAATTAATTAAATTTAAATTTAAATTAAATTAAATTAAATTAAATTAAATTAAATTAAATTAAATTAAATTAAATTAAATTAAATTTAAAGTTTAAATTAAATTAAATTAAATTAAATTAAATTAAATTAAATTAAATTAAATTAAATTAAATTAAATTAAATAAATTAAATTAAATTTAAATTAAATTAAATTAATTAAATTAAATTAAATTAATTAAATTAAATTAAATTAAATTAAATTAAATTAAATTAAATTAAATAAATAAATTTAAATTTAAATTAAATTAAATTAAATTAAATTAATATTAAATTAAATTAACATTTAAATTAAATTAATAATTAAATTAAATTAATTAAATTAAATTAAATTAATTAAATTAAATTAATTAAATTTAAATTAAATTAAATAATTAAAATTAAATTAAATTAATTAAATAATTAAATTAAATTAAATTAAATTAAATTAAATTAAATTAAATTAAATTAATAAATTAAATTAAATTAAATTAAATTAAATTTAAATTAAATTAAATTAAATTAAATTAATTAAATTAAATTAATTAAATTAAATAAATTAAATTAAATTAAATTAAATTAAATTAAATTAAATTAAATTAAATTAATAAATTAAATTCAATTTAATTTTAAATTAAATTAAATTAATTAATTAAATTAAATATTAATTAAATTAAATTAAATTTAAATTAAACTTAAATTAAATTAATTAAATTAAATTTAATTAAATTAAATTAAATTAAATTAAATTAAATTAACATTAAATTAAATTAAATTAATTAAATTAAATTAAATAAATTAAATTTAATAAATTAAATTAAATTAAATTTAAATTAAATTAAATTAAATTAAATTAAATTTAAATTAAATTAAATTAAATTAAATTAAATTAAATTAAATTAAATTAAATTAAATTAAATTTAAATTAAATTAAATTAATTTAAATTCCATCTTTCAAAATGTTAATTTTGAGTAAATTTAATTAAGATCTTTAATTGAAATTAATTTTTATCAATTTAGTGATTTTTTTTTGCATTAGATTAATTTCGGTTTTTTATTTATTATATTTCATGTTTATTACTTTCCTTTGTTCCTTATTCTTCTTTTTCCATCGAAGAAAAAGGAACCTTTGATTTATTTTAGTTTTTATTATACATTTGTTGTTATTTTAATTTAAATTATTTATGTCACTTAATTTCCTTTACAGTTACTTTACCTTTATTTAAATTCAATTTAAATTAATATAATAATAAATTAATTTAATTTTAATTACATTTTTGTTTTTATTAGTGTATGAAGCAACACTTGCTAATGATGATGATGGACTCTGACAATGACAACTATGATAATGGTTAAGTTGGTGGGCCTGACAACGATATACGAGTATTTTGCTGGGTTTGCACCAGATGAGATACTGGGTGCGCTGATGGTGTTGACTCGGTATCGGCAATGATGATGGTGGTGGTGGGGTGTCGGTGTTGGTGACTACTATTGTTTCGTGACCTGGTAACCTAGTTTTTTTTTTGCAAAGACGATTAAGAAGATATGGTCATAGCAACAACAACAGCATCGAAGAAGTATTACAATAATGCTGTGCTTATCTATTTTTTTATAGCTTAATATGAAGATAATGCAAATCTTGCCGGTTTTTTTTTTTGTTTCTTTGGTAATTTAAGGTAATTTTTTGTACATTTAGGAGTTTCTTGTCTTCTTCCGTGGAAAATATTTGATGACAAAAGATAAGATCAAAAATGTTTGTGTGTTTATTTACTTTTTAAATAAATAAATTTTAGCTATAAAAGCTATAGAATAGAATTGATTGAAGAGAATTTCTCAAATAACTATAGCCAGAAAACGTTTTTTTCCCAAATTCAGATTTTCACCATTGAAAAAAAAAATTCTCTTTATTTTGCAATAAAAATGAAGCTCTCAAATTCCTGATCATATGCAAGCCTTTGTATCTTCCTCTCTTCTCATTTCTTATCTTCTCTTTGCTTCTCTTCTTTTTTTATAGAAAATATGGAGAAGAGCATATCTCTCATCCTTATACCTGTGATAGGTATCACTCATTGGCGATTACATTTGTGAATACATGTTCAATTGAATTTTATTGTTGTTGTTATTATTGATAGTTTGCTGTCGTCATTGTGTGTTTTAGTTGCTGGATTATTCGTGTGTGTATCCTCATACATTCGCACTTAATCATATACTCTGAGAAATAATGGTTTTTTGTTGCTATTGCTGCTGCTGTTGCTACTGTTGTTGTTGTTGTATATTTTTATTTTTTCATTAGATATGGTGACCCACTAACCTACTTTAGCCAACGAAATGTGAAGCTTACTCGGCGCTTTTGCTATGCCGATGCTGTCGCTGCCTCTGACGCTTATTGCTGGTGAATATACATATTTCGTCTCAGTTTGTGTTTTTATTGTTGTTGTTTTTGCGTATTTTTTTCCTTTATTATTGTTATTATTTTTATTATTAACAAAAGCGCTGTAGTGAAATCAGCAACAACAGCAATGGACAAGAAAACAAAACAAAAATTATATAAACAACAAAAAGAAGCTATAAAGAAACACACACACATATACATGCATACGCTATGAAATAATCAAAGCAATCAACAGTCGGGCATTCTGACTATACGACCGTCTTTCATACACACTACATAGGCAAAATTTATTTCATATACCAACAACAACAATCAAATAGAAACTATCGTAATCAACAACAATAACAACCACAATTGGAAAACAACGACAACAACAACTATAACGCACTATCATCATCATCATCATCATCGTCATCACTGTCAGTCACCGTCATTGTTATCACACTGTCCACCATTTGATATTGCAACAAGAGAGCAACATTGGCAAATAAATGAAAAGTCCTATATCCACGGATAAAAAAAAAAAAAAAAACAATGACTAAAAAAATGAAAGGAAGAGACAGGACTATTTTAATTTATATTTTTATTCATATTATAATTTTGATTTGAACTGAATTTAATTAAATTTTATCTTTATTTTATGTATGTCAAATAAATGTAATGTAATTTACTTTAAAATAAGATTTTAGTTTAATGTATATATGTATATACATTTAATTTCTTGCATATACATTTAAGTATTAACTTATTATTAGTTATTTTAATTTATATGATCTCTATTACAATGAGTAATTAGTCTAGTATAAATAGTAATAATTTTATAATAAATTTATTGTAGTATACCTCATGTAATTTATAAAAATATAATTAAATGTAATGGAAATTAAATCATTTTGATTTCAATTAGGTTTTGATACCAAATATATAAAGTTTCCTTTATATAAAATAGAATATTAACTTAAAACAAGTATATACGGCCGTAAGTTCGGCCAGGCCGAAGCTTATGTACCCTCCATCATGGATTGCGTAAGAAACTTCATCTAAACACTGCCATCCACAATCGAATTACTTAAGTGCAGTAACGCTTGCGATGGCAAGGTATCTTAAACCTCCTAACACATCTTCTAAATGTATGTAGTCCATAACGTGGTATATATTAAATCAAAAAAGATCGCATCAATACGTATATAATTCAGTTTGACAAAGTAGACATAAAATTTTGACAAAATTTTCTATAGAAATAAAATTTTCACAAAATTTTCTATAGAAATAAACTTTTGACAAAATTTTCTATGGAAATAAAATCTTGGTAGGTTATTTTTGGCTCGAGTGGCAACCATGATTATGAACCGAATAAAATTTGAACAAAATTTTCTATAGAAATAAAATTTTGATAAATTTTCTATAGAAATAAAATTTTGACATGATGAAAATTTTATTATGAACCGAATAAAATTTTAACAAAAATTTCTCTAGAAATAAAATTTTGACAAAATTTTCTATAGAAATAAAATTTTGACAAAATTTTCTATAGAAATAAAATTTTGACAAAATTTTCTATAGAAATAAAATTTTGGTAGATTTCTGGCTCTTAGTGGCAACCATGATTATGAACCGATATTGGACCAATTTTTTTTTTGATTGGACCAATTTTGGTATGGTTTGTTAGCGACCATATACCTAACACCACGTGCCTAATTTGAACCGGATCGCCATGAATTTTGCTCCTCAAGAGGCTCCGGAGGTCAAAATCTGGAGAATTTTTATATGGGGTCTATATTAAATATGGACACGATATGGACCAATTCTGGCACGGTTGTTAAAGATCATATACTAACACCATGTTCCAAATTACAACCGGATTGGATGAAATTTGCTTCTCTTGGAGACCTCGCAAGCCAAATCTGGGGATCGGTTTATATGGGGGCTATATATAATTATGAACGGATGTGGACCAATTTTTGCATGGTTGTTGGAGACCATATACTAATATCATGTACCAAATTTCAGGCGGATCGGATGAAATTAACTGAAACGATTGAAGCTAAACTGATGAGTATGTTGAATGAAAGTGAAAAACGAATTCTAACACAATTAGAAAAAAAGTTAGACTCGATTAATGAGCAGTTAAGAGCAGTGACGGTAAGAGTTGACAAAATTGAAGCTGCGACAGAAGATGCTATAATAGCCATGAGGCAAGAAATGAATAAAATGGAAATGGAACTCAAAGAGCAAACTAACAAGTATAAAATACTTAAAACTGAATTAAGAGAGCAAAAAAACAATACAGTTGCATCTGATCTTCGTATTACCGGAATACCTTTCATGCAGAATGAAAATTTGCCCGAAATTTTTTACCAATATATGCTGTACAATAAACACTCCAACACCAGCTTACCAGTATATATATAGGCTACAAAACCAAAATAACAAACACAAAAATAATTCTCGTGATGCAGCAATCATTGTCAAGATGTGGTCTCCATATGATAAGAATTTCTTTCTCAAATCACTATCGATCTACAGGAAGCAGAACAAGAATTTCAACTTCAAACTATCACATATTGGATTTAACTCAGAATCTACATTTTTTGTCAATGAAAGTTTAACGAAGCCGAACTATTTAATACTACAGGAAGCTGTACGACTAAAACGACAGAAATTACTACACAGTGCTTTTTCAATGCGTGGTTTCGTATATGTTAAAAAAGCTGCTGATGGCCCCTCGGTTCGGATTGAGGAAATGGATGACTTGAATAATAATAGTTTTTTTGAACAAGAGGATGCTTCCCGAAATCAACATCAAAATCATCAAGTTCAAGCAACTAACTAACATCATAATATACATAATCTATAACACTAATTTTGTTATAATTTTTTTTACATTAGTATATATCTTAAACAGTATTGCATAATTAATATTTATTTTTTGAATCTTCTAACGACTTTTTATCATAAGCAAAAGCGGGTAACTGCATCTTTTGATAAATGCTTTAATATGCATACAACATTTTTAAATCAAATCGTTCATATGACACACATGGTGACATAGGTTTAAGTTTCCACAGACAGGCACAGCCAATATGATAAAGATTCTATGTAAACAGCATAGAGGTAGTAAAAATTTGCCATCTGAATGCCCACAAGCTTGGAGAACAAAATTGGCATGAAATTTCGTATAATGTTTGAAACCTCGGACGTGGACTTTGTTTGTTATTCTGAGACATGGCGTGAATTCAGATCATAAGCGCACCTTGGTATCACTTAAGGATATCGGGTTTTTAGAGCCCGATAGAGGGAGCGGCACGTGGGCGTGTGCGTTGCCATTTATGCCAGGCATGGGATAAAATGTAGATTTATTAGTAATTCTATGGAGATGGATGATGTCGAGTATATATTTCTTGAGGTGACGAATGGTTCCTCCAATTTACTGGTTGGATGTGTGTATAGGCCAAACAATAGTGTACCCTTAGAGGACTTTATGACTACACTTGACTCACTTACTGTTCGCTATGAGAATATAGTTATTGCTGGTGATTTTAATAGTAATGCCCTCATTGAATTCAGATTTGTCATGCGTATTGTATCACTAGGACTCTTTTCTTTGTTAATTAATACTACCCCACACATTATACTGTCCACTAACGCGACTTTACTTGGACCTTCTTCTTAGTTAACTTAGGATTATCGACTATTATACTTTTGTCTATGATCAACTATTCAGTTATCCTTGCTTTCAGGTCATGACCTATTTTCTTGACATATGACTTAAATCGCGCTGGATGGTCAGCGAAACATGTGTGTCAAGTTTCGTGATGTTTAAGAATATTAATTTACGATCTTCTGAATGTTGATTCGAGTGCAGTTGGACTGGGGTATTGAATTTATTGGTATTGCGTCTAATCGATGACCAAACTGACTTTTCTTGAGGAAAATATTAGTTAAAGCTTTTACGATATACGCAGGTGCCACTTTGAGGGAGTAAGACTATTGCCCAAAAAATCGGTCCTTGGTTTACGCTATCAGCGTTGCAAAATGCCTTAAGCACGTGAGGGATGGTTGAACTCCAGGAGGTGGAAGAGATATAGGACTCCTGAACTACGCGGTGAGTACTGTGATGCTAGGAGGAAGGCTCAGGATGAGATAAAGAAGGCTAAGTCTGAGTACTATATGTCCAAATTTGGTGATGCTGTTGGATCAAGCGCGAATATGGGTTTGGTACGCGAGCTTGAGTCGCTGATAGAAAGTATAGTTATGTGGAATGATGAGATCAATTGATGCTTGACGATATTTAACCGCGTAAGTTTTTGGACATTCCCATGCGCGGCACGTCTGATTCCTCCTTCTATTATATGACAAACCGTTGCTGTTCTTTGAAATGATCCGTTTATGAGTTCATTTGGAGTGGAGGAGATGCATGTCTGGACAAGTATCATGTCCATGAAGAATCGAACTCTACTTAGTCGCTGATGCGTGTATAGACCCTAGGTTTATCGAGGATAACTATTGACCGGTAACTCCTCCCCTTTATTACCTTCATATTTAATATGGATAATAACCCAATAGTTATTACCAATACGGTGGAAGGTAGCCACGGATTAGTTCCTGTCCGAAGACAGGAGGAATTACAGACCCGTAGCGATTCTGCCATTTCTATCAAAGGCCACTTGCAGCGTGTGTTGAGCGGATCAATATGGATGATACTGTGCGTCTACGAATGCCTTCGTTAACCGGACTCACCAGTCTTAGGATTTCGACGGAAGAAATAGTCCTGTTCATCCGCCAGCAGCCGCGTCCATGAAGCAGAAACCGCTGACACACCGTCCCGGTCAGTGAGCCGGAGTGGAGGATATCAGCGCGCTATATGGGATGAAAGGACAATATTGTGTGCTAGTGCTTGTACGATTCATCTAAAGCTTTTGACATCCGTAGACACACGATTACTTTGTGCTAAAATTACGCAGCAATTTTCTTTTGGTTCTTCAAACATCTCGCGCAAGATTAATTTCATCATTACCTCTCGCGATAGCGTATCAATATAGTCAGGATCTGGGGACAGGCAAATCACAGGTGCGGTTCGTAAACAGAGGTGTCACGCAAGGTTCAAATATTAGGGACCCTTTGCTCTTCCACTTACTCTAATGATCTACCTACGCAGGTGAGACATTGTCGGATCGCGAATGTATGCTTTGATCGATGTTCAGCTTATACTATAGGGTGCGAAACCGTCATCCAATTGGTAGTATGTGAGGCTCTATTGAATGAGGATCTTGGGAAGCGAATATCAATGTGCGGCACCAGGCCAATGGTCTTACTATTAACCCAATGCAAATCTAAGTGGCTTTGGTGATTAAAGGCGCGAACAGTGAGGTATCTTTAGAGTTTAATGTTGACATAAGGATACGATAATCAGGAAGATTGGGATATGTGGGAGCGTGCCAGAAATCTTGGCGGTTGAGTAGCTTCAACAGCCCACTCTTGACGTGGTGCAGACCCCATCATTACGCGCCTATGTGTGCGCGTCGTCTATATTCCCTCACATACTTGTCTCGGACATCTATTGGCAGTCACAACGTTGTACTCCGTTAAGGAATAAGCGGGTTATCCTTAGCCAATCTTCTGGATGTCCATTATTGCTTTACGGATGTTCGAACTTTTTTGCTTCAAGTTTGCGATGCCCCTAAGTATGCCAGAGGACCATGAATAGGACGTGTCAATTTAGCATTACCGCTACGTACTTATGGTATACGAAGATATGGACAGTGTTTTCGGACTTTCTCCAGTAATGCTTGTATGACATGACATTTCACAATCTACTTAAGTTAAGACGTCCCTTATTTTCTTGCATAGGATTATTATGTGGTTCACCCGGTATGCAAATTTAATTTCAACCCTGCGTTTTTTCAAGATTTAATAGAGCCGAAAAAGATTAGGTGATTTTAGCTTCGTCCAATAGCTGTGCTTGGTCTCTGAGTGGCAAATTTTTTATTAATCCATCCGTCTGTGGAAACTTCCTATACTTATAATATCCAATGATATACAGTATGGCCAGATGCCTTTTAAGAAAAATGTCCTATCTCGTTTGTTGAGCTAATTAATTAAAACAAGATTCTTTATCATTCTGTTTTATTTTACTCTAAACTCGTTTTAGCTAGTAGTTTTTAATTCTTTAAAATTTTGTTTTCGTTTTGCATTGCAAAATATGTACCTATATTTTTTGCAATTATGTACTTTTATTCTATAACTTTCTTTTATTTGTTCATTAAAAATTTTCGTTCAATTTTAGTTTTTGCTTTCTCTTTTTCATATTTTCAATTTTTAATATTCCTTTTATCACATTATCTGCTAATTATTAAATTTATATAAATCTTATTTATAATGTTGTTCATTTTTCTCCTCTTTTTTACAAATCGTCAAACTTAAATTCTAATTTAGTGTTTTTTTTCAGTCTGTAATCAGTTTTCAATATAAAATATTAAGGTTATTTGTTATAGTCTTATTTTATTGATTAATTTTTTTAACAATTAAAAAAAAAAAAAAAAAAAAATTTTCACATGAAACCTTAAATATTGTAATTATTATTATATTATTTAATTGTACATTATGTCATTTCTAAACTTCTCATGCTGAAATATGAGACTCAAAGTCGTCTTGTGCATGGGAAAGCACAAATAAATAAAGAAAGAAACTTATACTCCTCCAAAAAAAGAATATTTCGCCTACCTCCTTTGGAGCTTCCCCAAGCCAAAATCCTGGAGATCGCGTTTATATCGCGGGTCTATATATAAATACTGGGACCGATCGTGGACCAAATTGTGCATGGTTGTTACAGACCAGTAATACCCAACACCATGCTTACCAAATTTCAGCCGGACGGATGAAATTTGCTTCTCTTTATAGCTCCGCAAGACCAAATCTGGGGATCGGTTATATGGGGGCTATATATAAATTATAAGAACGACTTGTTGAACAATTTTTGCATGGTTGTTAGAGACCATATACGCAACACCATATGCACCAAAATTTTCAGCCGGTTATCGGATGACATAATATGCTTCGTTAGAGGCTCCACAAGCCAAATCTGAGGGTCCCTTTATTATGGGGGCTATACGTAAAAGGTGGCACCGATTATGGCCCATTCTTCAATAACCATCCGACCTAACATCCGATAACAACTACTTGGTTCAAAGTTTCCAAGATCGATAGCTTCTTTCCGTTTTCGGAAGTTAGCGTTGATTCACACAGACGGACGGAAACGGCACGGACGGACGGACGGACATGCTTAGATATAATACTTCTTATGGTCTTAGAGCCAATATTATCCGATGTGTTTACAAAACGCGAATGACAAAGTTAATATACCCCCATCCATGATGGCGAGGTGATAAAAAAAATATTTTATGTACTATATCTTTCCCTTTTTTGTATTTAGTGCTAGCAATTAATTAGAAATAAGAATCTACAACCTAGAATTATTTTTAATTTAAAATAACATTTCATATAGTTTGGTTTAATTTTAATTTTTGACACTAACCCCTTCAATTTTTTTTTTAATTTCACTGTGAATAATATAACTAAATGTAATTTAATATTCAATTATTTTAATTTAACTTTAAATTTAATTAAATTTTAATTTATTTTAATATTATTCAATGTAATGTAGTGTAAATTATTTTAGATTCAATTTATTTATACCTAAAGCGTAAAGACATTTCCATTTTCTCTCATAGCTCCTTTAATCATTTCAAATTCTTTTAATTACGAATTGCCACTTGCTCACACCCATAAAAATGGACCATTTTTATTTGTGTAATAACACGCGCCTCTATTTATAGGCATCATGTATGTGAAGAAAAGAGCAATCACCAACATTTACCAACTCAACCGCATTTTTTTGCGATATTTGCCAGCTTAAAAAAAAGAGATTGTGTGTTGTTAAACTTATGTTTTTTAATGTGGGGAGAGGGTAAAAAAAACGGAGGCGTGGAAGGTAAATCTTGGAGTTAGAGTGCGTAGCCGGTATTTAAGAAATTAAAAAAAAATGCGTTTCACGATCCAGAACATCATGTTCCAGGTCAATTCGTATGTTTGCCCATTTAGTGTATTGTATGGCTCTCTGCTCATCTGTCTGCTCGTGAGTGTCTCTCCACACCTAAGCATTTTATTTATTTGTCTTTCGTTTTTGCTTAGCTGCCTATTTTTATTTCCGAATGATATATATCTTTTCTGCGCAATATTTCACAAAAGCCAATAAAAAATGAAAGACAAAACTTGCATTGCGCGTGAGCGTTTTTTGA
>PGFW01034993.1:0-11607 GCA_003123925.1 Haematobia irritans | reverse complement strand
ATCTATGAAAATAAAACTTTTGAGAAAATTCGTATAGTAAAAATATTTTTGACAAAATTCTCTTCAGGGTTTATCCCACTAAACTACCACATCCTCTCTGAGTAAAAATTTTCCTCTATAGGAAATAATGCAACTGTGACCGTAAAATTTTCGACCCTCACCAAATAAGAATTTGACAAAATTTATTAGGAGAAATAAAATTTTGACAAAAATTTTCTAAATATAATAATAGAAATGTGAAAAAAAAATAGAAATAAAATTGACTAAATTTTCCTATAGAAATAAAATTTTGACAAACATTTACCTATAGAAAGAAAATTTTAGAAAATTTTTCTAATAGATATAAAATGTTGACAAAAATGTCATAGAAATTAAAATTTTGACATAATTTATAATAAATGAGTGTTTTGAAATAATTTCTATAGAAAAAATTTTTAACACATTTTTCTATAGAAATAAACTTTTCTAAAATCTTTCTATAAAATAAATTAAAAAAAATCTATAGAAATAAAATATTTTGACATTAATTTTCTATAGAAATAAAATTTTGACATAATTTTCTATAGAAATAAAATTTTGACAAAATTTTCTATAAAAATAAAATTTTGGCATAATTTTCTAGTAGAAAAAAATTGCGAAATTGTATTCTATAGAAATAGAATTTTGACATAATTTTCTTTAGAAATTAAATTTTGACAAAAATTTTCTATAGCAAATACAATTTTGACAAAATATCCTATAGGAATAAAATTTTTAAAAAATTTTCTATAGAAATAAAGTTTTGAGAAAATTTTCTATAGAAATAAAATGTTGACTAATTTTTCTATAGAAATAAAATTTTGACAACATTTTCTATAGAAATGAAAATTTTAGAAAATTTTCTATAGAAATAAAATGTTGACACAAATGTCTATAGAAATAAAATTTTGACATAATTTTTTACAGAATGAGTTTTGAAAATAATTTTCTATAGAAATAAATTTAAAAATTTTCTATAGAAATAAATTTTGTCTAAATTTTCGTATAGAAATAAATTTAAAAAAAAAAATTATTTAGAAATAAAATTTTGACATAATTTTCTATAGAAATAAAATTTTGACATAATTTTCTATAGAAATAAAATTTTGACAAAATTTTCTATAAAAATAAAATTTTGGCATAATTTTCTATAGAAAAAAATATGCGAAAATTGTATTTCTATAGAAATAGAATTTTGACATAATTTTCTTTAGAAATAAATTTTTGACAAAATTTTCTATAGCAAATACAATTTTGACAAAATATCCTATAGGAATAAAATTTTTAAAAAATTTTCTATAGAAATAAAGTTATGAGAAAATTTGCTATAGAAATAAAGTTTTCAGAAAATTTTCTATAGAATATTAAAATGATTGACTAATTTTTCTATAGGAAAGTAAAATGTTGACAACATTTTCTATAGAAATGAAAATTTTAGAAAATTTTCTATAGAAATAAAATGTTGACAAAAATGTCTATAGAAATAAAATTTTGACATAATTTTTTTACAGAAATGAGATTTTGAAATAATTTTCTATAGAAATAAATTTTTAACAAATTTTTCTATAGAAATAAACTTTTGTCTAAATTTTCTATAGAAATAAATTTAAAAAAAAAATCTTAGAAAATAAAATTTGACATAGATTTTCTATAGAAATAAAATTTTGACATAATTTTCTATAGAACAAAATTTGAGCAAAATTTTCTATAAAAAATAAAAATTTTGCATAATTTTCTATAGAAAAAAATTCGCGAAAATTGTATTTCTATAGGAAATAAGATTTTGACATAATTTCTTTTAGAAATAAATTTTTGACAAAATTTTCTATTAGGCAAATACAATTTTTGACAAAATATCCTATAGGAATAAAATTTTTAAAAAATGTTCTAACGTATATAAATAAAGTTTTGCAGAAAATTTCACTAAGAAATAAAGTTTTGAGGAAAATTTTCTTATAGAAATAAAATTTTGAGCAAATTTTCTATAGGAAATAAAATTTTGACAACATTTTCATAGAAATGAAAAATTTCAAAATTTTCTATAGAAATAAAATGTTGACAAAAATGTCTATAGAAATAAAAATTTGACATAAATTTTTTACCAGAAATGAGTTTTGAAATAATTTTCTATAGAAAATACATTTTTAAACAAAGTTTTCTATAGAAATAAAATTTTGACAAAATTTTTTTATAGAAATAAACGTTTTGCTCTAAATTTCTATAGAAATAAATTTAAAAAAAATCTATAGAAATAAAATTTTGACATAATTTTCTATAGAAAGAAAATTTTGACATAATTTTCTGTAGAAATAAAATTTTGACTAAATTTTCTATAGAAAATGAAAATATTTGACAAAGTTTTCTATAGAAATAAAACTTTTGTCTAAATTTGTCTATAGAAATAAATTAAAAAAATATCTATAGAAATAAAATTTGACATAATTTTCTATAGAAATTAAAAATTGTTTGACAAAAATTTTCTATATAAAAATAAAATTTTGACATAATTTTCTATAAAAATAAAATTTTGGCATAATTTTCTATAGAAAAAAAATGCGAAAATTGTATTTCTATAGAAATAGAATTTTGAAACATTATTTCTTTTAGAAATAAATTTTTGACAAAAAATTTCTATAGCAAAATACAATTTTGATCAAAATATCTATAGAATAAAATTTTTAAAAAATTTTCTATAGAAATAAGTTTAGAAAATTTGCTGTTATAGAATAAAGTTTTGAGAAATTTTCTATAGAAATAAAAAATTTTGACTAAATTTTCTATAGAAATGAAAATTTTGACAACAATTTTCTATAGAAATGAAAATTTTTCGAAAATTTTCTAAGAAAGAAAATTTTGACAAAATTTTCTATAAAATAAAATTTTGTACAAAATTCTATAGAAATGAGGTTTTGAAATATTTCTATAGAATAAAATTTTACAAAATTTTCTTACGAAATAAAATTTTGACACAATTTTCTTAGAAATAAACTGTTTGTCAAATTTTCTATAAAATTACATTTATAAAAAAAAAATGTCCAAATCTTCTATGATCGTCAGTCATTACGGGAAAACAATTCTGTGATATTTTAATTTAGTTTGTTATTTATTTCTTGAAATATTTTAAATATATTGTTTAATGTCGTGGGTTCGTTCCTTCTCCACTGTGCCCGTTGCTTTTTACAATTTTAAAATTAATTTTTTAAAAAATATGGACAAAAGGACAAATATTTCATATAAAAATTATCCCAAGGCACACCAAAAGAAGTGGTGAATATGCGATAAAGCATGCAATTGGAGCCAAGCCCATAACGTCTAAAATAACAAATAAGGGTCGCAAAATATAAAAGAATATTGACAAATTTAAAATAAAAGACATAATTAAAAGTCAATGTTGCATTTTGCTATAATAAGACAAAAAATTCAAATGCATTCTTAGTATTAGATTACATAATTGTTGAAAGTGACTAAAATATCATCAAATATAAATTAGATAAATAGTTCAAAATTCAATAACATTTTTTAAAACTACTATAGAAAAAATTTTGAGAAAATTTTCTATAGAAATAAAATTTTGAGAAAACATAAAATAAATTTGAGAAAAATTTTATAGAAGTACAATTTGACAAAAATTTTCATAGAAATAGAATATTTGACAAAATTATCATATTACATTAGATGACGTGTAAGAACCTTTCCAAAAAATATATTAAAAAACTCTGTGATTTGATTTTCACTCATATTACACAGCAAACATTACCAAAGGATTTTACATGAATTTGTGACCGATAAAATTTAATAATTTTGAGACACCAAACCAAAATATTTCAATACCATTCGACTTAAATTCACCGTGAGGGATTTGCTTATGTTCTTTTCGTCTTTAGTTCGGGATTTAACGTTCTTTTTTTGATAATATCTATCTAAAGCAAAACCGGCTACACACAATGTCAAATTAGCTTCATGGACCCTTTTTGCGTATGCAGCATTAATATTAAAAAAGTAACTCCCTTTAAAACTCTGTACAATCCTTTGGTTGAAGTAATTTGCAGATGTACTAAGTCATAGTTTTATGATTGACAAAAACGGACTGAAGGCTTTTTATGCACTTTTGACACTATGAGGAACAAACTCTTTTGGGTGTTTAATATGTAAACATATATCCTTTTTTTGTGACATATGCCCAAATTCTGAATTTAAAGACCTTAATTTGTGACTTGGTTTCCTGATTGTAATTTAAGACTAAATTAAATTTGATATGGTCTTAAACGGTTTTGCATTAGTGAGTTTATTAAAACAAAAAAGAATACAACAAAACGTTTTCAGCGTGCGTTTAGTCATCATATCAATCATTAGAAAAATATGAAGTCTTTTTTCGTTTGAGGACTATTACAGAGCTTTAGCGGCCAATAAATCCATTATTCCGGAGATCTCAATTGTCTGGTAATTGTCATTAATTGGAGACTCTCATTAGCCTATTAGATATGGTAACTTTCACTATAGGCAGAAATAGCATCAGTTTCAAGACTTATTTTCTGTAATAGATATAGACAAACTGAGCAAAGAAGGAATCATTTCATGCTTTCCCCAAATTCGTCCAATATTTACTCGTTTAATTTCTATAGAAATAAAATTTTGACAAAAATTTTTCTTGTAGAAATAAAATTTTTGACAGACATTTTCTATAGTTAAGTGCAAATTTTGCACAATTTTCCATATCCATAAATTTGATCAAAAAAACTCTATAGACAGCTATATGACCAAAGGGAAGAAGAAATCATCTTCATGAGCTTTTCCTGAGATTCCTCCAAAATGGGTCCCGTGTCATTTGCTCCAACTTAAGCACTTCATGTTTACACAAAGGGATTAAACTTACTAGCGCTCTAATGATGCTTTGTCGTTTAATCCATCAAAAAAAAACAGTAAAAATAATTCTATTAGAGGTCTATTGGATGAATTTCACATGAATAGTAAATTTTTAGGCACTGAATAATGCCTCAACGGAATTGTCAATATTTACTTCACTTCACTTATAATCTGCTATTCTTCTCAAAATTTTATTTCTATAGATAATTTTTACATATTCCTTCTCTGGGTGTAGTAATCGGGGTAGCGATCTCTATATTCTCCCACACTTGACCATGATATTGCACCTGCCAATAGACAGGTTGTCGTCATCGTTTCTGAGTTTTCAATTATTAGGGTTTGTTTGCTGAAATTATCATAAATTTCTTTCTAATTTCGTTAAGACCTTTGGCATTAAATTTCCAGGAAGTACGTTTTTTTTTTTGTTTTTCGTCTTTGTCCAGCAAGTGACTAAGCGTTTTGGGACACGTAATGAACTTGAAAACTATTGATTAATTGTAATGAAAAAATAATTTGTTTGCAAAAGTTTGTGATTACCAAAGTCTGTGTGATTTACTCATTCAATTATTAAACTATACAATGGGGAAAATCAGCATGGATTTTTATTAAGAAAAAAAAAACAAGATAATATTGTTAAACGTATTTATTTGTCAAAAGAACCTGCCTCTCTATACGCATAGGGTTTGTTTTTAGATTTTTGGTTTTTTGAAAACTTTTTTACTACCCTTATAAATACCCTACTACTCTAACATTCATTTTTTTAACCTTTTTTTAATTACAAAGTAATTAATTTGCCCCTTAAAACATTTCGTTGTTTTCTGTATAAATATTTAATTCTTTGTTTATTGTCTTAGAGTTTCTAAAGTCAATACAATGATAAATTATTTCCGTTTCCTCTAAAATGTAAATATTTGCTCAATATGACGTATTTCTATTATTTACTAAATATCAATTAATCACACTTAATTACTTATGATTAGTATAAATGTTATCATTATACGGGGTATTGTAAATAAATGTATTACCATTATACTGATATTTTCTCTCTTAATGACATTTTACAAATCTAAGCATTTGCTATAGAATAAATTCGAGATTGAACTATGATTTTCAATATTTGCAACTCGAATTCGAATTCTAATAGAATTTTATTATTTATAATTAAAAACAAATCGAATTAAAATTATTAAAATATTTATGATTAAAGTTTTTGGATTTAATTTAATTAAAAGCAATAAAATTTTATTTCTATAGAAAAATTTTCCCATTTTTTATTTCTATAGAATTTTTTTTTGCAAAATTTATTTCTGTAAAAAAATTTTAACCATCTTGGCAGTCTATAGGGCTTTTGCCCAAATAAATTGACAAACATTCTTTTCCTCTTGTTGGTTAAGCTACTCTTTGTAGTTTAGTCAATCGTAATGGTTTAAGCTGAATAATAAAAAACAACAACAATGCCTTAAAGAACAAAACCAACAATAACAAAACAAAACAAATGGAAAAAAGAGAGGAGGCGACGCTCAAATGAAACCCAGCCATGTGAATTCAAATCGAATGAATTTTGACAAGTGCATAGGAAAGAGATAATGTGTTTGCTTTCGAATTTAATTTCGGCATAAAGCCGGCTATCAATGTAAACCTTTTTTCGAGGGTTCAAGTGTGGTTTTGTTGGGTCTTTAATAAACTGCCTGAATTTTTTCTGATAATTGGTTGATAGTTTTGCTGGCAAGTGAGGAGCTGATCGAGAATGTGGTAATTCGAAACGTGCGTCCATCCAACCATCTTGCAGTCTATAGGGCTTTGCCCAAATAAAATTTGAACAAAACATTCTTCGTCTGTTGGTTAAGCTACTCTGTTAGTTGAAATAGTCATGTATGCGTTTTAAGCTGAAATAAAAAACAACTAACAATGCTTTAAAGAACAAAACCAACAATAACAAAACAAAACAATGGAAAATTTTATTTTATATAAAATTTTCTCAAAACTTATTCTATAGAAAATTGATCAAAATTTTATTTCTATACAAAATTTGTCCAAAATTTATTTCGTTAAAAAAATTTTTTGTCAAATTTATTTCTATATATTTTGACAAATTTTCTATGGAAATAAAATTTTGACAAAATTTTCGTAAATGAAATATAATTTTTTTACAAACATTTTCTATAGAAATAAATTTTTGACAAAATTTTCTACGGAAATAAAATTTTGACAAAAATTTTCGAATAGAAATAAAATATTGACCGAAAAGTTTTTATAGAAATAAAAATTTTGACAAAATTTCTACGGAAATAAAATTTTGACAAAAATTTTCTATAGAAAATAAAATATGACCAAATTCTTTTTATAGAATAAAAATTGACAAAATTTTCTATAGAAAATAAAAATTTGAGAAAATTTTCTATAGAAATAAAATTTGATAAAAGAATTTTCTAATGAAAGAAATTTCCTATAAAATAAATTTGTTTAAAAATTTTCTAATAAAATGCAATTTTGGCAAAATTTTTTCCTATAGAATATAAAATGTTTGACAAAAATTTTCTTTAGAGAATAAAATTTGAAAAATTTTCGTATAGAATAAAATTTGACAGAAATTTTCATAGATATAAATTGACAAAATTTTCTTTACGAATAAAATTTTGAACAAAAAATTTTCTATAGAAATAAAGATTTTGACGAAATTTTCCTATAGAAATAAAAATTTTGACGAAATTTCTATGGAAATAAAATTTTGACAAAATTTTCAATAGAAATATCAGTTTTGACAAAAATTTTTCTTATAGGAAAAAAATTTTGAACAAAATTTTCTAGCCGGAAATAAAATTTTTGACAAAAATTTTCTACTAGAAATAAATTTTGAAAAAACTGTTTTATGAGAAATAAAATTTTGACAAAATTGTTTTAGAGAAAATAAAATTTTGAGCAAAATTTTCTATTACGAAATAAAATTTTGACCAAAATTTTTCTACGGAAATAAAAATTTTGACAAATTTTTATAGAAAATAAAATTTGACAAAATTTTCTAGAGAAAATAAAAATTTTGACAAAATTTCTATAGAAATAAAATTTTGACAGAATTTCTATACGATAAATTTTTTGAACGAAATTTTCTTAGAAATAAAATTTTTGACGAAATTTTCTATTCAGAAATAATTTTGAACAAAAATTCTCTATTAGAAATAAAAATTTTGGCAAAATTTCTATAGAAATATAATTTTGACAAAAAATTTTCCTATAGAATAAAATTTTGCCAATTTTTACGGAAATAAAAATTTGAAAAAACTCTATTAGAAATAAAATTTTGACAAAACATTTTCTATAGAAATAAAATTTTGAACAACATATTTCTTATAGAAATAAACTTTTAACAAGCATTTTGTATAGAATTAAATTTGTACAAAATTTTCTATAGAAACTAAAATTTTGACAAAATTTTCTATAGAAATATAACTTTGACAAAATTTTTAATAGAAATAGAAATTTGACAAAAATTTTCTCGGTAATGAAAATTATGAACAAAATTTTCTATAGAAATAAAATTTTGAAAAATTGTTTATTATAGAAATAAAATTTTGACAAAATTTCAAATAGAAAATAAAATTTTGACAAAACTTTCTATAAAATTAAAATTTTGAACATAATTTTCTGATATGAAAAATAAATTTCACAAAAATGTTCTAATAGAAATAAAATATTGAAACTTTGCTATAGAAATAAAAGTTTTCTTTATGAAATAAAATTTTGACAAATTTTCTACGGAAATAAAATTTTACAAAATTTTCTATAGAAATAAAATTTTTGACAAAATTTTCGTATAGAATATAAAAGATGACACAATTTTCTACAGAAATAAAATTTTGACGAAAATTTTCCTATATTAAGAAAATAAAATTTGACAGAAATTTCTATAGAAATAAAATTTTGAACAACATTTTCTATAGAAATATAATTTTGACAAAATTTTCTACGGAAAATAAAATTTGACAAAATTTTCTAGCGGGAATAATTTTGACAAGATTTTCTAACGAATAAAATCTTGAAGCAAAATCTTCTATAGAAATTTGATAAAATTTTGAGAAAATTTTCTATAGAAATAAAATTTTTATAAAAATTTTCTTATAAAAATAAAATTTTGAGCAAAATTTTCTATAGAAATAAAATTTTGAAAAAATTGTTTTAAAGAGAAATAAAATTTTGACAAAATTTTTCGTACGGAAAATAATCTTGACAAAATTTTTCTTTAGCAAATAACATTTTGAAGCAAAATTTTCTAAAAGTTACGAAATACAATTTTGACTAAATTTTCTATAGAAATATAATTTTGACAAATTTCTATAGAAATTTAAAATTTTGAAAAATTGTTTTAAGAAAATAAAATTTTGAACAATTGTTTTAGAGAAATAAACATTTTGACAAAATCTTTCTAGTAGAAATAAAATTTTTGACAAAATTTTCTACCGGAAATAAAATTTTGACAAAATTTCTATATAAAATAAAATTTTGACAAAATGTTTCTGGGGAAATAAATTTGACCAAAAATTTTCTAGAAATAAAATTTGACAAAAATTTCTATAGAAATAAAATTTGACAAAATTTTTCTAGAAATAAAATTTTGAAAAAATTTTTCCATAGGAATAAATTTTTTGATCGAAATTTTCTATAGAAATAAATTTTGACAACAAATTTTCGTATAGAATAAAAATTTTGGTAACATTTTCTATCAGAAATATAATTTTAACAAAATTTTCTATAGAAATAAATTTTGACAAAATTTTTTAACAGAAATAAAATTTGACACATTTTCTATAGAAATAAAAACTTTGACAACATTTTCTATAGAAATAAACTTTAACAAACATTTTGTATAGAAGTTAAAAATTTTGACAAAATTTTCTTTAGAATAAAAATTTTGCACAAAATTTTCTATAGAAAATAAACTTTTGACAAAATTGTTCTAGAGAAATAAAATTTTTGACAAAATTTTTATATGAAATAAATATATTTTTTTTCTTTATTTTATTCGACCTTTTTAATGACTCGAGCTTGATTAAGTTACTGATTTACACAAGAAAGAAAATTTTGACAAAAATTTTCCATAGAAATAAAAATGTTGACAAATTTTCTAATTGAATTTAAAAATTTTGACAACATTTTTCTATAAGAAATAAAATTTTTGACAAAATTTCTAATAGAAAAAATTTTTGACAAAATTTTCTATAGAAAAAAATTTGAAAAAAATTTTCTATAGAAATAAAGTTTGACAAATTTTCTATAGAAATAAAATTTTGACAAAAAATTTTCGATAGAAAAAAATTTTTTCAAATTTTCTATAGAAAAAAAAATTTTGACAAAATTTTCTATAGAAATAAAAATTTTGACGAAAAAATTTTCTATAGAAATAAAATTGAAAATTGTTTATATAGAAATAAAATTTTTGATCAAAAAATTTTGTGCTATAGGAATATATAAATTTTGACAAAATTTCTATAGAAATAAAATTTGACAAAATTTTCTAAATAGAAATAAAATTTTGACAAAAAAATTTTCTATAGAAAATACAATTTTTGACAAAATTTTCTATAGAAATAAAATTTTGACAAAATTTCTATCATGAAATAAAATTTTGACAAAATTTTACTATAGAAATAAAATTTTGACAAAAAAATTTTCTATAGAAATAAAATTTTGACGCAAAAGTTTTCTATAGAAATAAAATTTGACAAAATTTTTCTATAGAAATAAAATTTTTGACAAAATTTTCTATAGAAATACAATTTTTGACAAAATTTTCTATAGAAAATAAAATTTTGACAAAAATTTTCTATAGAAATAAAAATTTTGTATAAAATTTTCTATAGAAAATAAAATTTTTGAACAAAATTTTCTATAGAAATAAAATTTTGACAAAATTTTCTATAGAAATACAATTTTGACAAAATTTTCTAATAGAAATAAAATTTTGACAAAATTTTCTATAGAAATAAAATTTTGGACAAATTTTCTATAGAAATAATAATTTGACAAAATTTTCTAATAGAAATAAAATTTTGAAAATTTTTCTATAGAAATAAAATTTGAACCCAAATTTTCCATAGAAAAATAAAATGTTGAGAATTTTCTATTGAATTAAAATTTGACAAACATTTTTCCTATTAGAAATTAAAATTTTGGAGAAAATTTCTATAGAAAAAAAATTTTGACAAAAATTTTGTATAGATAAATTTGACAAAATTTCAATAAGAATAAATTTTTGACAAAATTTTCTATAGAAAAAAATTTTGACAACATTTTCCTATAGAAATAAACTTTAACTATATTTTCTATACAAATAAAATTGAACAAATTTCTAAAGAAAAAAAAAAAAGAAAAAAAGAAAATAAAATTTGCTAAATTTCCTATAGAAATAAACTTTTGACAAAATTTTCTATAAAATATAATTTTAACAAAATTTTCTATAACAATATAATTTTTGTACAAAATTTCTATAGAAATATATAATTTGACAAATTTTTATAGAAATAAAATTTTGAACAAAATTTTTCCATAGAAATAGAATTGTTGGCCAAAAATGTCCTATAGAAAAATAAAATTTTGACAAAATTTTCTATAGAAATGAAGAATTTTGACAAATTTTTCTATAGAGAAAAAAAATTTTGGCCAAAAAATTTTTCTATAGAAAAAAAATTTTAAAAAATTTTCTATAAGAAAGTAAAGTTCTGACAAAATTCT
>PGFW01034959.1:8417-21667 GCA_003123925.1 Haematobia irritans | reverse complement strand
CAATTAAGCATTTAAATGCGTTTCTCAAATGCCGCAAAAACATGTTCTATTATTTAAATGAATAGAATTTGAGACCATTATATGGTCAGGAAAATCATGTATCTGACCATTCAAGACAAGAATTTATAAAACATTTGAGCAGGTACACACGATTTTCATTTTGCGCTCAGTCGTGTGTTTGGATTGTTTCTTGGAATGGAGGAGAATACTGGAATATTGTGTTTTGTGTTAATTTATTTTTTCATTGAATGTGCACGTTTTTATCAGTTTGTGATTACAAAAAAGGACAAGTGTAATTGAAAAAAATATACTCTGGGTTTTTTGCTTCTGCCATTTTGATATAATCGGTATATTTATTTTTTATTTGCAGTTTACATTGACTGTCTGCGTTTGTACATTATGAGTGGGCACGAAAGTAAATAATGGAATGATTACTTATTGTTTGAAATTGAATTCACACTAGAGTGTGTTAAAATATGGTGAAGTTTGCTTGCACGACATAAAATACAACATAATACAATGAATAAGTTTATAAATAAATAAGAAACATAATTAATAAACGTTGATTTTGTTGTTTTTCTTTTCTTCAAGTGGACGTTCCTTTTTTCGCAACGAAAAAAGTTTCTTCATAAAAATCAAAACATTTTAGGTTCGGTGACCATGTTTCTCTAACTAGCAAGAAAAAATTTTGACGAAATAACATAACATTTTTAGCATCTTGACCATTGTCTTTTAATAGGAAACAAAATTTCTTTTTATCATATAATAACATTTTAGTGAGGACATTGTATTTTCTACTCCCCTGCACTGCGATCCACCCCATCGCTTCTACTTCATCGTCCGCATCCTAACACGCTAGAACTTGCGTCCCAGCCCGCTTTACAAATACTCGTGCTTAATGGTGTCGCACTGTGCAAACTAATAGCCTGCACTTACTTCATTACCTTTTCGACCCTCCCGCTCGACTTCACATGTACCGACTCCTCACTGTCTGCGCCAAATAACTTAGTCTTTCTTTCTATCTACTCACTCGCTGTGTCAGTCTTATAATAATGACACCGCAGCTGCCTGAATATGGCGTGATCCTTATCTCCATCACATAGGGCACTCACTCTGAGGCACGTGGTGAGTTCTTCTTAGACAGTATCCGCAATAATCTCGCCGTCGCCCGCGCCACTGTCGAATGAACGAAGAATGTTTCAAGTTTTCCTCCCGACTTCTGCCCTGTCGTTCAACACAATACCGACACAATCACTTGGACGTAGTTGCCACACGCAGTGGACATAGTTGCACTCACCCAGAGACTTGAAGTACACCTTTGTGCGAATGAGCGCAGTTCCTTCTCGGGAAACAACAGATTCGCACATCTTTTCACTCTCACAATCCCCCTATGCACGCACTGTTTAACTCCTCACCTTATTTTTATACTTCCCTCATCTCTGATCGCTCGTACTCTATCTCTTCCGCATCACCACGTTTCTCCTAAATAGCTAACTCATAGTAAAACATAGTCAAGCGCTTTCCTGACACACTATTACCAACTCACCACACCCCACTTATGAACCTTCAAATCCTCTCATTCACCCTGCTCACCAGGTATTCAACCACTCAGCACACCGTCGACGGAACCCCTACATGAGCCAATCCATCCTATTCCCCTCTCCTCCACTTCCTCCTAATCGAGCTCCTCAACGTTTGAGCCACCATATCTGCACCCCCACATATAATCTTTCTTCTCCGAATCACACATTCCCTTCAACTCCGCTAATAAGGCATATCTCTCCTGTCATCTTACTACTCACTAACTTTTCTCTACCACAAATCCCCTCCCCATAACTTCTCGCGTCTTCACTGTTCACTTATCTTCTTCCATTACTAATATCAACCTATTCTAGCCGTCATCCCGTGAGCTATAGAGAGGACGACCCACCGCCTATGTGGACCGCTCGTATCTCTTCAATATATGACTTCGCCATGTGCTTCAACCCCTTTTCACTCCATACTCTCGTTTCATTCCTTAACTTCCACACTCGCCCCTTGTTCATTAGCGTCCAATTCCTTAGCCATCTACTCCTCTCTCGGCCTCCATCTTGCCCTAATGTCCATTTTAGTAGTTTTGTACGGTTGGTACTGTACCGTCTTGAATTGTCAAACAATGTGCTTTGCTGCCAAAAATGAGTGCGACGGCAATAATTATAATAACCCCTTTTGGACACGCATTAAAATAGCGTTATCTGCCCGAAATGGTCTGAATGGTGTACGGAGCTAAGCTTTCTATTCAATCAAGTAATGGCAAATGACAGCCCAGAAGGGCAGTCGGCAGCAAAAAACCGGGAAACGGCAAGAACAAAATGAGACGTTTATTAAATTTCAACTGTTAGAGAATACAATTCGTTCACTCACAGACTAAACCAATAAATGTTCAGCAGGCGGAGATAGGTTAGTGTGTAGTATGGAATAATTCATCATATGAAATTTATGTGTAGATAAAGATAATTGCAAAGGGATGGCAGTGATAATGTTTGCGGCATAGGATATAACAGAAAATTTATTAATAAACAATTGAAAATGAAGCACACATTGTTTGCATTACTAAATGTTATGAACGAATGATGGAGAGAAGCATGATGAGTATATGCGGATAAATGATATGTGATATGAATGTGGAATAAATAGATTACCAAATTGAAGATGTTTAAGTTAAGAGGGAATGTTCTCATAAATAATCAGGCTCTTCGTGGGTGTGGAGAGGGCAGTATGTGATGAATGTGACCCTGCTCTATTATTAAGGCATAATTGCAACTAACAAATTCTCATTGTTAATGTGTATCACGAGAAGAATACTAACATATTCATAAGAGGGAAGGGGGTTTCTATTCATATTTCGTAGGAATAAAGCCCATACCATTGGCAAACTCAAATAAAATGACTTGACGAATCACTAGACTTTAAAGGATCAAAACCCTATAACACGTATTATAGGGTTTCAGATAGCTAATACTACAGGGTAGTAATACGTAATACAAGAAAATAAAGCCCTATATTTTAATTTTCTTTGTTGCAAGAAGTACAGAAAATGTCGGAAATAACATCAATTTTATCAGTTTAGTTTAGCCATCATTACCGCTGTACGAAAAGTTGACTGGTGGTATTTTGGGTCATTTATTATTGACACTGTTGATACTTTTGCGCCAAATTGGTGGCTTCTCTTCGGAGAAAGACCAAATTCGGTATATTTACACTTTCGTGCAAGCAAAGAAACTACTTTATTCTTTACCGTCTGTCATCGGTGTCGTTTGCCACTTTTTGGACTTTCAATGGCTTTAGTCTAAAGCGTCATTTTTTCCATTTATGTATTGCATCCGTATTCAGTAGATATATTCACCTGAGATCCAGAGATTATGGGCGGTCCATTTATGCGGAGAAGCTGAAGTGTGCGAACATGCTTTTTTAAGCCCATTCTTGTGTTAACGCTTCTAAGTCCTATTTGTGGAGAGTCAGAACAAATTGTTTGTCTGCCCCAGACTGCTGTCAATACTGTCTTCAGAAAATCTTTACGACCGCGACTGCGACCACCATCATTACCATGCGGATCTTAAGTTCTTGGTGGCGCAAACGAAACCTTTTATAATTTCCAGCACGAACCCGCATTCATTTTTATGACAAACTTGCCAATTGGTGGCTTCTCTTCGGAGAAAGCCTTAATTCCGGTATATTTACACTTTCGTTGGAATTCGAATCAAATTTGGCCCTCATCTTGTTCGACGATTATTTCTTGGTAGTTGCGCCTACCGTTTTTTTCTGTCCACTGTTTGCGACTCCGGCACTATTCGCCCACTATCACGATAACAAGCAATCTGTTACGAGAAAACAAAAAATTTATTCCACCATTTAAATAGTTGTAGGGTTCTAAAATATAACAGAGGTCTCGCCTCTTTTAGGAGGTTGCTGAAAAACACTCATTTTTAATTTTTTTTCTTAATTGCTATCTTACAAACTTACCTTCCCTTAAACTGTTTCCATCACTACTTTTCTCTCTACTTCCATGCATTACAACCTCACATTATGCGCATACTATCCTGGACAATCCATAGCTCTTAAAACTCTATCCCGGACATCTTACTATATCGTAACCATATTACAAATGGAAAAGCCTTACGGTAGATGATACGCAATAACCATGTGTTTGCTTCCACCTGTCAACATGTATCCTGTTGAGAAATTTCAAAACACCATTTAATTATACTGACCGACATGCTATTTCCACCCACTTGAGGCTTAATCGTTCTTGGCAATAGGTATATATCAGAAATTTACGTTTTTAATTTTTAATTTTTTAATTCCCAGTCATTATTCTTGTTTTAATACGTTTCTGTGCTCGAACTCATGCTCCTGCCTGGAAACTCTTCATAGCTTATCAAACTTCATGTTAAAAGTCTTTTTTCGTATAGATTGTTCCACTACTTACTCCATAATCATCGATGTCAAAGATAGAAATCATTTCCTAGACCCAAGTAAAAAGAGAAATATTTTTTTTTAAACCTTCATATGTTCTTTTTGATTTGATAACGATATATGATACTTTTTCTCAACATGTTTCACATTTATTACTGACATCATAATAATATGTAATCCCAGCTTTTCTATGTCATTACAAATTGTTCGTTGATAAGTGCTTGCTCCTTCCATCTCCTTTGCTATCCTGGCTGCCTCTCTGCTCCCACTTTGCGACTACGCAATACTACGGCCGCTGGTTTAACCTCTCTATAATTAAATATCGTTGTCTGATCATTATTCCTAATGAATACTTAACCACCGCCACTCTTTCATCCATTCGGGAATGTGGATGCCTATCCCATTCATTATCTCCTGTTCTTTGATTCACTTGACAGCCATCACGATAAAAAATTTATATTTTCTAATGTTCATAAAGCAAGGAAAAATACCTTTTTAGCAGCACTAACTCTCACCTGCCCCCAACCACAACTACCGAGCAGCCAAGAATAACATAAATGTCAAACATGGTTTCGACCAAATACTTTATGTACACACAATCATCTCTACCTATCTATGCCCTTCTCGTATCCTCTCTCGCCTTGATATTTACATACGCCTCGTGCTCATACTCTTGATCATCCAGCATCCCTCCACCTATTCTGATATCACATATCATCAATCTCTCTATATACTCTGGCTTTCCCCTTGCCACCTATCATCCACGCAGACCAACCCCTCAGTAATAGCCCTTTTATACTCAATAACATACTCCACCCTCTCCCTAGCTAATCCGATACCATCTACAATCTCACTATTCATCATTCTTCATTGTTCCCATATGCATATCCACAAGATTCTCGGTGAATCTCAGAGCGCAAAAATCATGACGCTTTTTCCATCATGGTAGGAAATATACATTACATGAGCCCGCTTATTACGTCAT
This sequence comes from Haematobia irritans, assembly GCA_003123925.1. Classification (NCBI taxonomy): domain Eukaryota; kingdom Metazoa; phylum Arthropoda; class Insecta; order Diptera; family Muscidae; genus Haematobia; species Haematobia irritans. The sequence continues at coordinate 16,227 of PGFW01034959.1, read as the reverse complement.
AAGAAATATACATCTAACACTTCCTTCTCTCCCAAACACGATAAATCACTTTCTCCCTATTACCACAGCAAAAGATGAATGCCATTCCAACGTGCTGGCTCGACAAACGTGACCCCCCATCATCATCCTTTACTCACTCTACACTAGCTTTCTCCATTCGTGCTCTACCACTTCAACCACTAATCATTCATTGTCTTCTATATCCCGTTACTACCAATTCCATCCATAATCACATCTTCGAGCACATCCGCCACCATTCTCTCCCTCCGCCTACTTCTTATCACTCGCGATCTTCCTTCCTTCCCTCGTCCTCACACCCGACAGCCCACCCCCGCCCTCCCACCTCCTGTGCTCCCCTCCGTGTCGTCATTATGATACATTAGCAATCTCTCCAATACTACTCCATCCCATTAGTGCCACACCTCTCTCTCGATTCCATCTGACCTCCACGAGATGTTGAACACACACTACCATGGAACCGCTCATTCAGCCACCATCTTCGTTACTCACTTATTCCATTTTTTCTCTCTCCTCGCATATGTCCATATTTGTTTTGAGCAGATTCTAATAACAATCTTTATCTTATATTTTTCTACCACTCACACTATGCTCACGCTCCATCCTTACACCATCACTATCCGTATTGATTGCTTTAAGCTATTTTTCTGGCTACTTCTCTTTCCCTCACTTCCCAAACGCCTCAGACTCGTTCGCTCCCTTTTATCAACCTCACTCTCCGAGCAAAAAATATTCATACTGTCATCCTTATCTCACTACTACTCTCGCCACTTAAACCCTTTGACGCTTATGATACACCGCCCTCCCCTTACTCTCATTCCCAGCGTTCTGTGCCTCTTTAAAACGTCTTTTACGCATTGATTCCTTTTCTTCCAACCTCTTTCCTCTCCCATAACTCTCGCTCACTCAACCAACTATTTGGCGCATATATTTCACCTTTAACTCATACGCAACTATCCCTGGTCTCCCTTGATTCTCTCTTCTGCTTATGTGATAGAGCAGAAATTGTATTATATACAACCGTGTCTCCACATTAATCAGCGCTCTTTCACTCCATTACCTTCCAACTGGAACACTCTTTCCACCTACTGCCCCACTCATCTTAAACGATATTGCCATACTGCGTCAACAATGTCTCTTCTATAAAACAAATCCGAATTCACGATTCAATCTACTCTAATCTTGTTCTCATCCCTCATCCATGCTTAACTCCAATCCTCACTCACTATATTGACATAAACCTCACCTCACCACATCCCTTCCACCATACCCAGCATCCAGCACTCGACCAATGCTCAGACGATATGCGCACGTACATTGATCCGACACACTCTTGGACTCACACATTCCACCTCTCACGAAGTCCCTCTAGGTTTGGCAACGCTGCTCTAATCTCTGTGGTCGATTTCATCGATAATCCCCCTCCATTTATCCGCCGCAAGACGTAACATACATCAGAATACATTGGGACATAAAACAGATCGCATCTTAACCTACGGCGATAGCTGTCTTTCCAAAACGAAGTGCCAAAGAAAACAGGGAAAAGTGAAAAAAAAGCTTACTTTTACAAATGTAACAATTTGCATTAAGACAACGTTCTCGTTATATCCGCGCACCTCACATACTTCTCCTCACCTCTCTCGCGGGTATAATACTTCCTCATTACACCCCAGCGCAATACTCCATCGGTGCTGCACTCCTAGCCGCCGCAGTTCCATGTCCTTTCCCCCGGCCAATTGCACCTCTCTGTATTAAAGAATTCTTCTTCTGCTTTATAATAAAAGAAGGAAATTTTAAACAAAAGTAAACGAAGTATAAACTTTTCCAGTTAGACATTGTTAATCACTTATTTATTTTGTATTATATCATGTTGAGTGTTGTAATGGATAGAGTTATATGCTGTTCCTCGAACTATCATGACTTAAACCAAATTGTGAATGCGGATGATGTTTTCGAACAATATTCAGGGTATGTTTCGAATATTCGGATTCGCAAATCACAAAATTTTCATTATCTAAATTTTCTTTTACCCTAGATAAAAATTAAATCTTTGGTATATAATTCTGTTTGATAAGAAGTTCAAATGCAATAGAATTTATCGTAAGTTCCGATAGTATTTCAATTTGTTTCCTTTATAAGGAAACTAAATTTCTTGTGATTTGCGAATTTCGAACATGGATAAACTACTTCAATCAACTATTTAACAGGTTTTTCTTATACATTTTTTTTGTTATATTTTTTTAACCCTTTATATTATGTTGGGGTCGGTTTTGAATGACCCACATCATATTTTTTCATCAGGAGGCATTTCTTTACTGTTGGAATATAATTTAAAGGTTCTTCTACCTCAGAAGAATTTGCCTGACATAGTCGTTTTGAATTAATTTCTTTAGTAATAGCCACAGACTTACGAACTTCAAAGTAAAACCCTAATATATGTTTACATTACCCCACCACCATAGATTTGTACGGGCCCGGATTCATAAGTTTGTCATTCCGTTTTGTAAACACATTTTTCGAAATATCCCCGTGATTTCCGACTATATTAATAAGTATATAATTCCCTTGATCAGACCCTCCTCGGAATTTCTAAGACGACCGTATACGATGTCCGTCTGTCCTGTACTGTCTGTGTGTAATCACGCTACAGCTTCTTTCCAATAATGAAAGCAATCGCGTGCCGAATTTTTGCACAAGACTTCCGGATCTGTATTGTCTGCATTGCAGGTGCAATGCTTCGAAGATGGGCTATAATCGGTCCAGGTTTTGATATATCTCCCATTATAAACCGACCTCCCGATTTGGCGAGTCTTGGGGCTTATAGACAAGCGTAGTTTTTTATCCAATTTTGTCTGAAATTGGAAATTCTAGAGATATTTTTAGGACCATCAAAGAGGAGTTGCCGAAAATTGGGTGAGTATCGCGTCATATATTTTCGGTATAACCCCCATATCAGACCGATTTCCCGATATTACTTTCTTGGGCTTCTAGAATCCGACATAGTTTTTATCTATTTGTTTTACTCGAATTTGACAATCTAAAGGTTATATTTATGACCATAAAGAGGTGTGTGCCCAAAAATCGGTGAGTCAGTCGGTCCAATATTTTGGTTAGCGCCCCCATATAAGAGCCGAATCTCCGATTTTAATTCTTGGGCTTATAGAAACCGCGAGTTTTATTTCAATTACCTGAAATCCCCGGACAATCTAGGGTATATGTAGGCGACCACAAATACGCTCTCAATAATCCTCCGGACCCACAACCTGAACACTTCGTGAGTTATCGGTCCATATCTTTGGTACTTTGGTCCCCATATAAAACGATCCGCCCTCGATTTGGCGTGGTCTTGGGCTTATAGAAACCGTAGTTTTTATCACAAATTTTGTCTGGAAAATTTGCGGAAATCTAGAGTATTTTTTAGGACTCACTAAAGAAGTGTTTGCCCGATACAATGGTGAGTACTCGGTCCATATTTTTTGGATATTAGCCGCCTTTATAAGACCGATTTTCGCGCATATTTATCTTCTTGGCTTGCTAGAATCCCCGAAGTTTTTATCCTATTCTTGCCTTGAGAATTGGAAATCTAGGACAGGTATTTTCGGGTCATACATATTTTGTACGCCCATAAGAACGATCTCCCAATTTAAGCTCATTGGGTTTCTGCAAGGAAACCCGTGAGTTTTATTCTGATTTGCCTGATGCGAATATTTGTACTATTCCTTCGTTATTTAGGCTCACAACAAACGTGTATCGATAAGTTTTTATTTCGGTCCATTTGTTTCGTAATGCCGTTCCATATAGACCGACTTTCAGTTCTTGATCCGTGGTTGAAGGCTGCGCACTGATCATTGAAAATTGCTTTGAATCATTGTAAAATTCTCCCAGATTTTAACTTCTCTATTTAAGATTTTTCAACGTCAAGACGTTATTTTATAATTTTTCTTACCCACCTTACCACACGGAGCTTTTTAATTGATTGCTCTAACAACTCACAACAAAAAAATTTCTTTATTAAATCCAGGAATGTGAATATAGTCCTCATACGTGAAATTTTTAAATTTTATTCTTCCACAGGGTCCTCATGTCCTCACAGCCCTCCCTGAAATATATTTTTCAAAGAAACCTAATATCTTGGTCATGGTTGGTGGAGTATTTTAAATTCGATCCGTGCCGAACTTAGTGCTGTAGTATACTTGTTTAAATTTTATTGTTATTGTCCAAAAAAGTCACAAAAAAAGCTCTAAATTAATAGGAAAATCAGTAATAAAATAGTAAATATATCAGAAGTGGCTACCTTGATATGAAAATTATGCATCTCAAACCGCCAGTTAAGGCCATCACGCTGCACGAAAGTGGATCTGCGATATTTTTGGCCCATTCCCGGGGAAGCGACGTCTTAAGATGATCGACACTTTGGTATCCACTTTAGTACCAACTATACTGTACAAAATGCCTCAGGCGCATAAGTCTAACGGATTGAGGTCTGAAGATTTTGGTGGCTATTGTGCGGTAGAAATGAAGCGAGAATTCCCCCTCTTAAACCATTCTTGGTTGACGTGTATTGAGTGCGATGGTGCTGGTTTGTTTGCACAGAGCTTTAATACTCCCAGCAAATAAATTCTTGTCTAAAGGCACAACTTTAAAAGCATTCCAAAAATATCACACCAAATTTTCTTTATTTGAACTACACAGGAAGTTATTTTAATTAATTTTATATATAACTCGAGTGGACATCCGCCCTATGACAAGCCCACACTGAAAAAAAACATGCCCGGTTACATTAAAAATTTTGGTATTGATTCCGAGTCAAAGAAGCGGAGAATACAAGTAAGGATACTTTTAAGACACAAATCTCTTTTAAATTTGGGGTTTTTGTTCTTGCTTCTAGGAAGCAAATTTTAATTTTTCGTTTTTCAGCTTTTTTTCTTCATATGCTATCAAAGTCCTTTAAAAACGAGTTAACGACAACTTTATTTTCCAAATTCAGACTCGACTTCCAGTAGAAATTATGCTATGTTTCAAGTAAAAACGTCTTTAAAATAAAGTGCTGAAAAACATGTCCTATTTTAAACGATTTTTTGCTTTGTAGTCAAGATGCAAAAAGACAACAAATTTAAAAACAAGTTCATTAATTTTAAGTTAATGAATTTTTGAAGTCAAGTTAACCTAACCCCAAAAATTTGTCTTTCATGTTATGATACCCATTTTTAAGTCAAATCACTTCATTATAAGGACAATACGACTTCATTGAAAAGTTTATCGACTTTTGGACAAAGAAAAAAAAATTATATTAGAGAAATGCGTCTTTTACGCCAAGCAAAATTTGCATTAGTATTTTAAGGACATGAAATCTTTGGCCTCACGACAATATTTTTTCAGTTCATGTTAAATTCATCGCTTCTATGCCAATTTTGCACCACTTCCGGATCCAAAAAGAACATTTTCACTACTTTTTTTGGCGACACTTTTTTTGCTAAGCTGTCTTTAGGATATTTTCCCGATAATTATCCAGCATTTATTTTTACCCCACGGCCGATGAATACGAACGAAGAGCGATCGTTGGCCATTACGGCCCATAACATTACCATCGGCGGAGTTTGAGTCTGGGGTTTTAAAAAAAAAACATATTCGGATGGATTCTTCTGGTGGTTTTTATAAAAAAAAAAACAACATATTCGGTAACTGGCTAACTTTCAACCAAAGCAACTCTTTCCAGTCTAACTTTTGTGCGTATTGGGAGCTCTTTACTTCAATTAGCACAAATTAACGAGTAAGTTTCCGGACCGTTGCCGCGTAGATTTGTTTTCGGTGTTCAACTTTTTCGGATCCTCATTTCTAGGTGGGGGTAAACAATTTTTCGTCCTCTCATTGTCATACTAGAAACAAAAGATTTATTCACATTTAAATATAAAGCAATCATCACGTTTGAATTCCATCGCGATTAACTTTATTTCTACAATGCAATTGATCAAATATATTTAGATACTTTTGTAAGCTTGCAAACATTGAAATGAAGTGTCACTTGAATAAATTTGCCAGCTGTCAGACGAGTGGCTTAAAAATGATAGCAACCTGAAGTTGGATGCAATACATATCAGCCATCCGTGCTTGATAAAGATATCAGCCTAAGAGACAGACGATTTTTACAATCGTTTCTTGAAGCGAATTTTTCACCAGCTAAATTTTTTGCAATGGGCTGAATTGTTTGAATGCACCAGATGGTCCAGTGAAGTTCCAACTATTGTATGACTAAGGCTATGGTGACACTAGGCAAATTTTTCACCAAAATGAGTTTCAAACATTTTTCCAGAACCATTCTCCAAATATCATGATGTTATATATCCAATATGAGGTAAAAAAATGTCCGCTGGTTTGGCTGCGGCGACGGATCCTTTTTAGATTTCTGTCAAATATTTGGCCAGTGTGGACATAGCATAATACATGTGCCCAGCGATTGACTTTAAATGGTTGTAAACAAATTTAGATCTGGGCTACAAAGAAGTAGCTCTGATCTAAATCAGGAGGCAGTTTATGAGGCAGCAATTTTTAGTGTGATCCGATGTGTTATCACTGTGAAGGATCACTTCACTTATTTTCTGTGAGTAGTTTGCCAATGTTCACCCGATTACTGTCTAGTGAGGTGCTAGTTACTTCTTCCGGGTCTAGCCCTTCGATTTATTCGGAGTGCCATACGGCGAGTTCAGCCGTCATTGGTTCGACTGGTTTTTCTTCTACCACTCAGAAAGATGAGCAAGATAGGCACACAGTTCGACTCAGAATGTTTCACTTTTTCATAGCAGATCTCAAAGTTGATTGAAGTGATTTAGTGAGTTTGCAATTGTTTAAAATAAATTTAACGCAAAATCAATAGGTTTTAGTTCGTTTTTTATACGTTTTTAGGCAATAAACACCGGACCTTCAATTCTAGAGGGTGTAATGATTTATGATTTTTCCCACTATAATGGTTAGAATCGAACTTTATAATTGTGTACGGTTTTTGCTATTGCAAATAAATAGTTTGGACTTACATTTGTATCCAGGTGCATTGGCTTTTTGGGCATGGAATGCGCATCAGCGTATTTTCCTGTAATTTCAGACGTTGTTCCTTTGACTCGTAGGGACCCTCGGCGCCGGCCCCGGTGTCCGCTTGGGGTGCGCTGTCCGCGGAAGTGGGGTGACCACGTGCCCCTCAGATCGTGTTGGAGCCCCAGTACCTTTTATAAAAGCAAGATTTATTTATGAATGTCTTTCGTACATAAATTCGAAAAAAAAATGTAAAAGCATGACAATTTTTCTTGGAACAAGCGAATGATTTTTTGAAAGAGATACACAAAACCCGAAAAAAATTTACACAAAAAAACCGAAAAAGGACCCACCAGACAAAATATTTGCACGCATGAAAAAAAAAAAAATTAAACCATTAAACAAGAAAATTCCCAAACAGCCAGAAGGCAGCGAGAAAGATAGACAGCAGTTAATTGAAGCGAAATCGCACACTCAAATTCACACATCTAGCAATATTTATCTAGACAATTGTTGAGTACTCTCTCCCATAAAAGACAAAATCTAACATAGGAACATTCATCACCGTATAGATGGACACACAGTCACCATGTGTAAGAGTGCCGGAACACGGAAACTAAGTTTTTCTTTAAGCACACGCAATCACACAGTAGACAAACGCATACGGATCATTCATTTCTCATATCACACAGTATAATATATTTAACAAACATTCTTACCAAAGAACACAACCTGAGTGAAAAAAATGGAAAAAAGACCCCACACAAAC
>PGFW01034944.1:1630-11748 GCA_003123925.1 Haematobia irritans | reverse complement strand
CGGGGCTGATGCCGATTCTACAGTAGTCGGAAGTCTGCTTCCACATTTTAAGAAGAGTTATTACAAATTTTTTATTTTGAGATGTTGCCAAGAAATATTGACTTTGTGTCATATTGCTTGTGGGCATCTATTAAATATTTAGTATGATCTTTTCTTAAAAAACCATTGCACTCCAGTGTACGCGGCTTTACATACTTCGAGTTGATCACTTGGATTGACGCTAAAGACATTGCTCACCGCGCATTTAATAAAATTTAACTTTTGATATTTTTGGGCTTACAGCTTTTTTCAATGCTTACGTACACAGACTTTCATAGATGATGGTGATGTTATAGAAATTCCAAATCCTGATATATCTGAGGACTGGGGTGGAATGAGGACATATGAGAGAACCGATCGATCAATTGAGTGAAGTGGTACAACGCCTACATCAACAACAAACAACCGATCAGATGGAATCTCGGAGAATTCAGATGCGTTTCGGTGTCATCACCGTGGACGTCGCGGTTGACGTGAGAATGGTGCGTCACGGTGGTCCACCGCATAAGGATATATGGAGGAGTCGTGGTCCAGTCGTCTGGTTAAATTCTCATAACTAAATCAACCGAACTTAATCTCAAAAAAGGAACAAAAGTTATCATCGCATTTCTTGCTTCTTCCTGTTCTTATTACTTTATTTTTAAAGTAAACCACTGGTTTACTTATCAAATTCTTTCATTTGTTTAATATTAATCGCTCTCACCGGTTGCCCACTCCCGAGCCAAACAGCAAGGTGGAGACAGCGTTTTTTGGTTGTATGTTATGTTCTTTTTCTTATAACTACAAGAAAAACAATTTATGTTTGTCAAACCGATTATTATTATCTAATACGAAAATTCTTGTTAAATTTTACTTTTCCATATAGAGAAGAGCCTACTGCTGTTTTGGTCTAAACAAAAATGTTAATTTCCTTCGCTAAAATCTTAACAAAAGAAGAAAGAATAACGACCCAGCACATGAATATGGTGTAGTTCGGTCCTTGTTTCAATATAGCCTTCATATATACCGACCTCCCGATTTGACCTCTTGAGTTTCTAGAAAGCGTGGGTACAAACCTAGCGCCAAACTTCAAAAAGAAAACTTTTAGAAAATTGCAATAGAAATTTCTCTGTCGAAAACTAGCAATTTTTTCTGAGTGTATAGTCTTCATTGCACTATTTTCTTGAGACAATATGAGGCACCAGCGTTTTTGGAACAATATCAAAAATATTTACTTAAATATATATAAAAATTGTATTAAACACAATTCATTTATTTAAAGAGATGTTTTCCTTTCAGATAATATGCAATGCCAAGGTCATACCGAATGTATTGAGAAAAGAGAATATCGCAAATGTGTAAACTTTCACATATATAACTGAAAAATTGTTGTCAAAATTTTATTTCTATAGAAAATGTCAAATTTTATATTTCTATAAAACATTTTTGTCAACAAATTTTGATTTCTATTAGAAAATTTTGTCAAATTTATATTTTCTTATAAAAAAATTTCGTCAAAATTTTATTATCTAATAGAAAAATTTTAGCAAAATTTCGTACATTTTATTCATAGAAAATTTTGTTAAAATTTATTTACTATAGAAAATTTTCTGTAAAAATTTTATTTCTGATAAGAAAATTTCTGTCAAAATTTTATTTCGTACTTAGAAAATTGTCCAAATTTCTTAAAACTTGTCAAAAATTTTTTGTTCCTTAGAATTTCAAATAAAATCCATACAAATTTTGTCAATAATTTTATTTCTATAAAAAATTTTATAAATTATTATTTCTATAAGAATTTTGTAAATTTTGATTTCTATAACAAATTTTGTCAAGACTATTACTTTCCATATCAAATTGCAAATTTTAATTGCTGATAGAAAATTTTGGTCTCAAAATTTATTTCTATAGAAAATTGATTGCCAACAATATTGTTTCAAGTAACCCATTTTGTCAAAATTTGTATTTCAATAACAAATTTGTGTTTAAAATTTATTCCTATGAGTAAATTTGTCAAAATTTATTTCTTATAGAAAATTTTGTCAAAATTTGTTTCAATAACAAATTTGTCAAAACTTTTTTTCAACAAACATTTTGTTAAAATTTTATTCCTAAGTAAGTTTTGGCACAATATTTATATTCTATAACAATTTTCTGTCAAAGATTCGTTTATTTCTACTAGAAAATTTTCGTGACAAAATTATTTCTATTTAGTAAGAAAATTTTTAATGTGGAAAATATGTTAGTTTCTTAATACGAAAATTTTAGCAAATTTTATTTCTCAAATTTTTATGCTATAGAAAATTTTTGTCAATTTATTTCTTGTCAAAATTTTATTTCAGTAGAAATTTTTTTGTAAAAATTTTATTTTTATAGAAAATTTTTACCAAATTTCTATTTCATACTAAATTTACGTGCATAGCAAATATTAAGTACAAAATTTTATTTCGTATGAAAATTTATTAGGTCAAAATTTTTGTTTTCAATTAAAATTTTGTCAAAATTTTATTTCTATTAGAAAATTTTCGTCAAATGTATATATATCTTATCGAAAATTTGTCAAAATTTTATTTCTATAGATAATTTACCAAATTTTATATTCTATGACATTTTATTGCCTAGTAGGAATTTACTGTCAAACTTTATTATTTTTGCAATATACAATACACAAATTCTCGTCAAATTTATTCGAATAACAATTTTTGTAAAATTTTATTCCTATCAGTAAAATTTATGTCACATTTCTTTATTTCGTTAACAACTAACATTTTACTTCCATAGAAAAATTTGGTCAACATTTTATTTCCATCAGAAAAATTTTGTCAACATTTTATTTCCAATAGAAAATTGTTGGTCAAATTTATTTCTAGTTAGAAATTTTGTCTAAACATTTTATTATCTATAGGACAAATTTGCAACAATTTTATTTCAGTAAAAAAATTTCGTCAAAAATTTTATTTCTATCGAAAATTTGTCAAAATTTTATATCATGGAACAATGTCAAAAATTTTATTTCATAATAATTAATTCGTCTAGAAATTTATTTGTCATAGAAAATTTCAAATTTTGTCAGATAAAATTTGGTCAAAATTTTGTTTCAATAACAAATTTGGTCAAAATTTTATTTCATAACAAATTTTGTGTTAAATTTTATTCCTAATTAGTAAAATTTCGATCAAAATTTTACTAATCTATAAAAAATTTTGGCAAAATATGTATTTTCTAATAAGAAATTTCGTCAAATTTGTATCCTTCTATAAGAAGAATTTTTTTCAAAATTTTCATTTTCTATTAGAAGAATCTTTACCAAATTTGTATTTCTAATATTTTTATTGCTCATACGAAAATTTTTGTCAAATTTTATTCGATAGTAAGACTATTCTTTGTCAAAAGTTTTGTTTATAACAATTTTGTTCAAAACTTTATTTAATAAACAAATTTTCGTTAATTCTTCATCGTGCCTAGTAGTACATTTTGTCAAAATTTCATTTCTTATAAAAAATTTTTCAAAATTTGTTCCTACTAGAAATTCGGCTACAAAAATTTATATTTCTATTCGAACATATATCTCGTCACAAGATTTTGTTATCAATAACAAACTGTGTCACAATTTTTACTTCACTACACAATTTTTGGCAAATTGTATCCTAATAGTACTTTTCAAATTTTTTCCTATAGAAAATTTTCGTACAAAATTGATTTTATAGAAAAATTTCGTTCAAATATTATTTCTATAGAAAATTCGTCAAACTTTTATTTCTATAGAAAAATTTCGTTCAAATTTTATTTCTATGAAGATAATTTGTCCAAAATTTTGATTTCTATTAGACAATTTTACTAAATTTTATTCTGTAATTTATTGCTATAGAAGAATTTTTGTCAAAATTTTAACTTATCAATATAGAAATTTTGTTCAAAATCTTTGTTAGAATTCAATAAACAAATTTTTTGGTCAAAAAATTTTATAATTCAATAAACAAATTTTTTAAGGAAATTTATATTCCAAATATACAGATAAATAACATTACTATTTCGCATAGAAGAATCAATAACAAATTCATAAAAAATTATTTTTCAAAATTTGCACCTGTTTTATAGAAATTTTCGCAAAAATCTTTATAATTTCTAGTATCGGAAAATTTTGTCAAATTATTGTCTTCAATAAAAATTTGTTCACAACTTTATTCACTAACCAAATTTTGCACAAAATTTATATTCTATATGTACATATTTGAGTCCAAAATTTTATTTCTATTAGAAATTTCGTCAAAACTTATATACTTTCTATAGAAATTCTCAAATTTCATATTTCTATACGAAAATTTCGTTCAAAATTTTGATTTCTATTAGCAAAATTTCGTGGGTCCAAGACATTTATTTCTATAGAAAATTTTGTTCAAAATTTTATTTCTATTAGAAATTTTTACTAAATTTTATATTGCTGTCATTTTAATTGCCTATAAGAAATTTTGTCAGAATTTTAATTCATGATGGAAATTTGAGTCAAAAATCTTTCATTTCTATAGAACAAATGTTTACGAAACTTTATTCTATTGAAAGTTTGTCACAATGTTTATCTTCATATAGCAAATTTTGTCTTCTATAGAAATTTTGAATTTCATATAGAATGACAAAAAAATGGAGTTATCTATAGAAATTCTTCGTCCAAATTATATTTCATCGTAGAACATTTTGTCTCAAAATTTTAATTTGGTCTATATAAAATTTGTGCAAAATTTATTCTTATAAAAAATTTAGACGCAACCCGCCCCTCGAAGAGAAAAGCAGACCGAGAAACAACCACCACAAACCAAACCAGAAAGGCCACCAAGGAGCCCCAGAAGCAACGCTCGGTTACAATATTTATTCTATAGAAAATTTTATTTCCATAGAAATTACCAAATTTTATTCTAAATACTGCTTAAACAACATCTTCTGTCAAATTCTTAATTTTCCCTATGCCACCGCCGCCACCCCCCGCCCCATTCACCCCTTCTCTGTCAAAATTTGGCGCTCGTTCAGGGATAACAGGTATTGTTGTCAATATTCTAATCTTCAATAAACAACACACAAAAAAATTTCACGACTAGCCGAAAATTTTGCAATTAAATCTTAATTGCAGTTTTCAATAAACAATTAAAAATTTAGATCTGAATTCAACGAAAATTTTTAATTGAGAACGAAAAATCAATCACAAATAATTGTCCCATCAATTACTCTTTTAAGACCTTCTCCAAATTAAGGAGCGATGTCATTTCATTGATTGAAAACATTTCCAATTAAAAATTATTGGCATCATTATTAATTTCGTGACTTGATCAGAAAAAAATTTTCATGTGTGTGAATTTGTATAACAATTTTCACTTCCTATAGTAAAATTTTTTGTCAAAATTTTATTTCTATACAAATAAACATTTATATTCTACTAGCAAAATAATAACAATTTTCAACTTTTATTTCTCATCTAGAAAATATTCTTGCCAAATTTCTATTTCTATAGAAAAATTTTGTTGAAATGTTAATTTCGTATAGAAAATTGTCTCAACATTTATATTCCTATAGAAAATTTTCTCAAATATTTTGTTTCTATAGAAAAATTTTGTCAAAATTTTTTTCTATAGAAAAATTTCGTTCAATTTTTTTATTTCTATGGAAAATATTTGTCAAATTATCCTTTCTATAGAAAATGGTGTCAATATGCGTACTTTCTTACTGGAAATTTTGTTCACACATTTTAATTTCATACTAGAAAATTTTTGCTTACAAATTTCTATTTCTATCCGGAAAATTTTGCTACAAATTTTATTTCTAATAGAAAAGTTTGTTCTACAATTTTAATTTCTATTAGAAACATTTTGTCAAATTTTATTTCTGGCTTAGAATTTTTATTTCATTTGTTTTACTTCTATAGAAAATTTTGTTCAAAATTTTCGTTTACTATAGAAAATGTCCGCTGCCAAAATTTTTACTTCTATAAAAAAATCCTCCGTCTAAAATTCTTATTCTCAATATACGAAAATTTTGTCCAACAACTTTTAATCTATCCTATAGAAAATTTACCAATTTTAATTATCTGATTTCATTTTATTCGCTATAGCAAAATTTGCTCAACAATCTTTTATTCTTCATATAGAGAAAATTTTGTCAAAATTTTGTTTCAATTCAACCAAATTTGTCAACATTTTATTTCCATAGAAAATTTCGTGAAAATCTTTACTTTCTGTAGGAAAATTTTGATTGAAATTGTTATTTTTCTTATTAGAAAATTGTCTTCAACATTTTAATTCTATAGAAAATGTTTCATATTATATTTCTATTTACGAAAATTTTGGTCAAAATTTTTTTTCTATAGAAACAATATGTAAATTTTTATTTCATGAGAAACTTTTGTCAAATTATTAATTTCTACTAGAAAATTTACAAATTTTATTATACTATTAGAAATTTTGTCAACATTCTTATTTCCTATAGGAAATTTTAGTTAAAATTTTATTTCTATAGAAAATTTTATTAAAATTTTATTTCTGTTATGAAATATTTGTCAAATTTTATTTTATAGAAAATTTTGTCGAATTTTGTTTTCAATAAAAAATTTTTGTCAAATTTATATTTCATAACAATTTTGTCCAAAATATTTGTATTTTCAAATAACAAATTTTGTTCAAAAATTTTATTTCTATACGAATTTTGTCAATATTATTATTTCTATACGGAAAATTTATGTCAAAATTTATTTCTATACGACAAATTTTGTCATAATTTTATATTCTATTAGAAAATTTTTGTCACAAAATTTTATTCTTCTATAGAAATTATTGTCAAAATTGGATTTCTATAGAAATTTTGTCAAATTTCTATATTTCTTATAGAAATTTTTCATTCATATTTGCTTATCTCTTATAGATTTTGTCAAAATTTTATTTCTATAGAAAATCTTTGTTTAAAAATTTCTATTTCTTATAGAAAATTTTGTTAAACAATTTTATTTCTCTATAGAAAATTTTTGCAAAATTGCAGATTTCTATGAAAATTTTTGTCAAATTTTTATTTCTATAGAAATTTTTTATTCATTGTTTACTTCTATAAGAAAAATTTTGTTTTATAGAACATTTTGTTCAAATTTTATTTCTATTAGAAAATGTTGTCCAAAAATTGTCTATCCTTCTATAACAAATTCCGTAAATTTCTATCTTCTCTATAGAAAATTTTGTCAAAATTTCTATTTCTAATAGAAAAATATTTACCAAACTTTAAATTTCTATTCAATATTTACTTGTTACTAGTCAAAATTATTGTTCAACCATTTTCATTTCCATATAGCCAAATTCTTCGTCAAAATTTCTATCTTCAATAAAATTTTGTTTTAAAATTGCTCATTCCTATAGTTAAATTTTTGTCAAAATTTTATTTCTATAAACCAATAACATATTTACTTTCCATAGAAGAATATTAACCATTGTCAACGAACACTGTACGTCCCAAGGGCCAGCAGTGTTATCAGATTGGTCAATTCTTGGCGTTTTCTTTCAATGCTCACTTAACCCTGGACAGTCATCCTTCCGCAAAACTTGAGACGCATATCTTCCATTTTGCGATTTTAAAATGCATTTGTGGATTGGATTAGGAAATGATAAAATTTAAATATATACTATTAAACCATTTTATGAATTTTTGTCTACTATACTAATTAAACAACAACGTTGATCAAGGAAAATAACAACTCAATTTTGGTATCTCATGTATTGCTCACGATTGCAAATTATAGCCCGGCCAGGTGAAATAAGCCGTAGCCTTCAAAAAATGACGAGGGATGACGTTACATGACAAAAATCCAAGGATGACTTTATCCTAGGGCTTAAACCATGTTCTATAATCTAAATATTTGTCCATTTAAAGCGTCGAAATAATTGTATCAATTAGATGTTCAAACATTTATACTCTTCCATTAGAAAATTTGCTGAATTTCTATTTCTGTTAGAAAATTTTTGTTGAAATGTTATTTCTATAGAAAAATTGTCTCAAACATTTTTTAATTCTATACGAACATTTTCTCAATTATTTTATTTCTATACGGAAATTTTGTCAACATTTTTTTTTCCTATAGAAAAATTTCCCCGGCAATTTTTCATTTCTATTGGAATAATTTTTGTCAAAATTTTATTTCTATTAGGAAATTTTTCACAAATTTTATTTCATATAGAAGATGTTGTCAACACATATTTATTTCTATGGAAATTTTTATCAACATTTTATTCTATAGAAATTTTGTTAATTTATTTCTATAGAAAATTTTGTAAAATTTATTCTATAGAAGTCTTGTTACAATTTATTTCTATAGAAAATTTTTGTTCAAAAATTTTATTTCTTTAGAAAATTTTGTCAAAAGAGTTATATATTCTGTAGAAAATTTTAATTTCTATATAGGAAAATTGCTTGTATAAAAATTTTGTTTCTATAGAAAATGTTGTATATGATGGTGTTAGCTATGATTGTTATATTTATATCAAAACACAGCTAAGTAATGCGCGAGCAAACAATACAGTAATGAATCCAAAACTTACAATTTATTCCATACCTTTTTCAATAGGTTCATTCCCTTTGTTCTCCTTACTGTATATGATCCTTCGAACCGCGGCGCCGAAGTTAGGCGCGCAATTCTGAGTTGTTTTCGCACAAGGGAGACTTAAAAATCTTGCTTTCAACTTCATATAGATGCGCAAAGATTAAAAGTTTTTTTACCACCTCTGCCCTCTTCCAACCAAATGACTGTGTCCAAATCGAATTATTTTGATACTGTCCAAGTAACCCTCATTCATACGTCCTATAACGCATTTGGATTTATACTATTATAGTTTTATTTTATATGAAAGACAAATGACTTCAAACTATCAATCATTTTGATGATAAGCTTGAAGTCTTTGAGACCGGTTACAGAAAAAAATACTTAGAAATAAGCAACTATCTTAATTCAGAAGCGAATAATTGCTAAGAATTTACTATAATTCTTGTGCAAAAAAAAAAAAAACATTCGAATGTTATACACAGAATAGAAAATGGCCGTAGATAAAACTAAAAGCTAAATTTAATTATTATTCTTAATGTGGCAAAAACCAAAAATATTGCCTTGATTGTAGTTAAAATTTTTCACGTTGCAACCATTAAAACGTCGACCGCAATTTTGACAAAAATTTTTTTTATCAGAAATTTTTTCATCAAATTCTTATTTCTCTAACGAAAATAGAACAATTGCTTTGCCAAAAATTATTATTTGTATATGAAAAATCTTTCGTCAAAAAGGTTTTAATTTAGATCAGAAAATTTTGTCAAAATTTTTATTTCTTACGAAACATTTTGTAACAAAAGTTTAGTGTTCTATGTATGATAAATTGTTGTCAACATTTTATCTTTCTTTAGAAATCTGTGTCAAATTTTATCTATTATAGAAGAAATGTTTTTTTCAAAACGCTTTATTGTCTATAGAAAATTTTATGAAGAAATTTCAATCTTCTATAGAAAACTTTTGAATCAAAACATAGTTGATTTCTATAGGAAAATTTGTGTCAAAATTTTATTTCTCTTCTAGAAAAGTTTGTCCAAAATAGTCGTACTTTCCATACAAACATTTGTGTCAAAAATTTGCAATTTCTGATAGACAAAGTTCTTAATTGATAATTTCATTTTCTATAGAAAATTTTATGAAAATTCTCATTTACTATAGAACAATTTTGTCAACATTTTATTTCTATAGAACAATTTCGTGTAAAAATTCTTATTTCGATAGAAAATTTTTGTAAAAATTTTATTTCCGCATTAGAAATTTTGTCAAAAAAATATTGCCTACTATAGACAACTTTGTCAAAATTTTTCCTTTAGAATCAAGTCTTGTCAAATCAATTAAATATTTCCATTACCAAAATTTTGATCAAAATTTTATTTCTATAGAACAATTTTATGAGAATCTTCATTCACTATTAGAAAATTTTGTCAAAATTCTTATTTCTATAGAAAATTTCTATGAAAATTTATGGTTCTCATAAACAAATTTTACTTTCCAAATTTTATTTCTATAAAAAAATTTTATCAAAATTTAATATCTTTAA
>PGFW01034937.1:17603-33985 GCA_003123925.1 Haematobia irritans | reverse complement strand
AAGAAAATCTATCCTCGATTAATCGAATCAAAATTAAGCTACGTTCTCTTCTCTCGTGTATAGTTGTTCTTTTCAATACTTTCTCGTTAAGCGTGTTGTATGCGTTTTGAATAAATTTCATCTTCGAAGATTCATATCGAATATCTGGTGTGACAATTGTAGTATCTCTGTTTTTGAGCGTAGTTTTTATACCGTTGAGTAATTCTCAGAAAATAGTCTTTTTTTATATTTATCCTTAGGAATTTCTGTGAAAGTTGTAAATCATCATCCTGTCTTACGACTGCATCGAATGTTTGTGTGATTTAAATAATTTTATTTTATATCGAGCAAGTTTTGAAGTACAGTTTTTGTCGTGCTGATTAAAACACCATTCTATCATTTTATAAAAACACTTTATTAAAAATTTCGGGCTTGAGTCAAAAGACTTTGACGACTATTTTTAGATCGAAAAGCTATGCGGAGTCGGCTTAACGAAAACTCAAATAAGTAAAAATGGTAATGCTTCGACCAATGTCAACATTTTCAATAATGAAAATTGAAAATTTTGGTACAACATTTTCCACAGATATTAGTTTTTTTGACAAAAACTTTTTAATAGATATTAAATTTTGACAAAATTCTTCCTTTATCAGAAATAAAATTTTGACAAAATTTTTTATAGTAAATAAACTACTTTTTCACTCCAAAACTTTTCCCTTATCAGAAATTAAATTTTTGACAAGTAATTTCTATTAGATAAATTTTTCGACACAAACATTTTCCGTATTAGAAATAAAATTTTGACACAATTTTTAAAGATAATATAAAATTTCTGATACCACAAATTTTCTATAACATACATCAAATATGCTTACAAACATCGCTCATAGATAATATAAATGTTCTGACAAAATCTTATAGAATATTACAAATTTTGGACAAATTTCCTATTATAAATAAAATTTTACAAATATTTCTTTAGAAATAAAATTTTGAGCAAAATTTCTTTAGTAAATAATAATGTTTGACAAATTTTCTATTAGTAAAAAAAAAAGTTTTACAAACATTTTCTTATAAAACTACAATTTTTTGAAAAACTTCGTTCATTAGAAATATCATTCATTTTTGACTAAACATCTTTTCCTGTATAGATAATAAATAATTTTCTTCAATACCTGAATATAAAATTTTGACGAAAATTAATAACTTAAGTTCACAAAATTTTCTACTAGAAATATTAATCTTTTCCTCACAAGAACTATCTTCTCAATGATTATAAATTTTGATCACATTTTTCTAATGACATTTAAATTTTGACAAAAATTCTCCTCTTACTACACATACAAATCACACCACACAACTTTCTAAAAATACTATTTCGAAAGCGAATATATATAGAAATAAAATCTGACCAAAATTTTCTTATAGTAATATCTAAAAATTTCATCAACTTTCTTAGAAGAAATAAAATTTTCTAAAGAATCTTCTCCCCTTAAGAAACTTCAATTATCTATTTCTCTGCAACAAAAATTTCGTATGTCATATATATAATAATCCTATTTTATCCAAATCTTTTTATAGAAACCAAACATCTTTACATCTTATTCGGTCATTGCTTTTCCTCCTAGAACCCCAAATCTGGACATTCGGTATGCAAGTTACGAAATTCCCCCATACTACCCAAGCGACGGCACCGAAATAATAAGTTGCTTTTCTGTATTATCAGATCCGAATATTAAACAAAAACAAATTAATTCTTCCATATATTGCCAAAAAGATATTTTCCTTATATTTTAATTGAAAAGTTCCATATTAAATTGCCGAAATTCGATGTTTTCTTAATAAGTAAATAAAAAATTTGACATACTACCATTATAAAATAAAAACATTCTAATAATTTGTTTCTTTCCAGGAAAATTCAATAATTTCTAACAATTAATTTAGGCTTTTTCTTGTCCAATTAAACATATAAATAGAAATACAGAATAAAAATGTAAACTAAATATTCAAATAAATTTTACGAATGTCAATATTTAACTATCGTGCTCAATACTTATTAACACAAGAATTTTATTCTTTATATACAGAAAACATATATCTACAAAACGTCCTTACTTTGTATCATTCATCTTTTTAGCTTCATTACTAGTATTATTATAGAAAAAATCGATCAATAATAAAATGATTTTCATTGAAGAAATTTGATTGAATATTTGTGTTCGTTAATATAAACCATCATCAAAAACTTTCCGAAACGGAAATTTTTTGGTCGCTTCTTTTAATCCACACATTCCCCCCAAAGTCAAACTACTTATCTGCTGCCCCGCCGTATCACATCTTATGGCATCAATGCATATCAATTCAACTAACAAAAACCATTAATGTCTCCCCTTTCACAACATCCTCCCATATTATGGTCTTTCCAATGGATCACTTCACTATACATATGCTATCCCCAATCAATCATGTCTTGCACAGGCACTTTCTCCTAGATTGTTAATTCATTCTTTGAATCTTATTATAAATCATCAGTGGTTTTTTCTAACAATATCTTTATATATTATTATAAATTTATTTTCATACTTGATCATGACCCTGGAACATTACTAGAGTACACACCAAAAACTGTACGATCCACATGCTTCTCAATCTCTTAAGTTTACAAACTCTGAGGGTAAATAACCTCGGTACACAAAATGGCTACTTCAATAAGAGTTGTCGCTGTGTCCTTCCACGTTCTAGACAAAGCTCATCCTATTTCGGTTAAAACCATCCTGTCAAGCAGAAATATTTATCAGGTTTAATTTCATCTAGTGTATCTAATGATCTTCTATTCGCTAGTAATGGCTGAAAACCAAATTGCCTCTTAAGAGAACACATTTTAAATAATCAATAAAAAATTTATAAAAAATAATTTGTTTATTTAAAATTAATTTAATATTATACTCAAATGTGATCAAAGCCGATGCATTCGGTTTTTTTGCAAAGAATTTTTGGCTTTTACATTTAACCTTGTTTATCCCTTACCTTGCTTTACCCGCACCATATACGATTCGTTTTTGCGACTGTTATGGAGGAACACTTATATGAAAACACATTCAGATTTTATTCATCTCACCGTTCATTCAATTGGTAGACCTAAACAGGGTTTCTCGCCTGTGTACTTCCCAATCTATCTCCATATATGGGGTAAAATGTATCATGGCGGAATACGATATAACAGTTAATTTCTTCCTGCTCTGTTGAAGTTTATTTGGCACGTTCACGTCCAACCATTACCTTTATAGCTCATTGATTTAATCGCAACATTCGTTTATGTCTCCAAACTCCATTGATATACATACACCAAAACCACCTTCACCCTAATATTTTTCATTCAATGTCCGTTCCTCTCGCAAATCTTGATAATCGATTTCTTGAATAGACTAGCTTCATGGTGATTATTATTTTGCTTCATGGAAATCATTTATTTATTTCACGATGATTCGATTATATTCGAATCGACTTTCCTATGATTTATTATTCTGATTTTACTTTGTTGTGAGTATATTGTCATCAGAGGGACGATTTGCGAATTCCCTTTGATATGTTGTTGATGTTAACCATGACGATTAAATCCTCATTGTTTTTTTGACTTACAATGATTTGAGTGGTAAAAATTTATGTAGAGGGCAGGTCCACTATGTGGTATAAGGAGTGATAGTCTCGTGGAACAAATCTTTGATTATTCTATCCATGGAATGCTTTTAATTCTGTAAAGTCAGAACAGTAAGCGAATATTTTTTTATTATGTTTTATGATGTAAATATACGATGAATTACCCTATACAAAACTATAAACAATTCAAGAACTTTATGATTATATCTACCACCCCATATATTAAGTTTCATTTGTATGCGATCCACCGGATGATTTAACATCGTCATCCATTCTCTGAAATCATTATCAATTTTTTTAGGAAAGTTCGGTATCATGTCATGTTTGTAATTTTCAGATTTTTCCTAAATGATACATTTGCCGATAATACTTATAACATAACTATAGAACCACTTTTTGGGTCACCATAAAATCATTGACAATAAAACATTTACCAATTCTCCCAATCTTCAACAAAAATCAGACAAGTTATCCTAAAAATTTTTTACATTTGTGAAAATTATCTCGTAAAGAACTCTATAGAAATAGGAGTTCATATCGGCACAAACACCTTTTGATCAGATTCATCCTCAATTTTATTCTTGCTATTCAGAATTTTTTTTTATGGTCAATACTACGCATGTTGACCGCAACTCTCATTTTTATTTCTCGAGTTATTAGAATGACGATTGCATAATATTTTATAGCACCCGTCTCCTGGTTTGGATTTGTAATGCTTAATCTATTGTAAAATGCAAACTGCGTATAAACCACAAAATTCATTCATTTTCCCAAATTTAAATTATACGGTATTTTTTAGCCAATCATTGGGTTATTGTGTGTGGGAATTTTAAATTTAATTTGGAGATTTTTGGTGATGAAGCGTTCCTATTTGGGACATAGAGCCCCAGAAAATACTGGCAACCACTGGCTAAAGATTGTTTGTTCTAATAAGACCAGACTGATAGGAAAATCAGCATAATTAACGGAGTACTTATATACTGTATAGATCATTGTGCACCTGTCACATTGTTTTCGACGCCAAATCTTACTATCTCCCTGTCAGATCTTATTGTTTAGAAGCTCATTCTCAGTTCATTTCTAAGAACTGCCTTAGTAACAGTAGAGCATTAACCAATATATATAGAAGAACTAGAAGCCAATCTTATCACTATTGATTGTTTTTCTTCTGCTATTGGGCTTTCTCATTAAAGTGAATGAATATCTATTAATGTTATTTAGTACATTTATTATATTCGGTATCAAATGTAAGAAAATTCCGAAAAACAATCCATTATACTTCCAAATACTCAACTTTAATCATCCTCATCACTGAAGCCATATCGATGGCTAATTGCATCCACACCCCCAAAGCATCCCAAATGCTCGCACGCAATATCCTGTCATTTCGACAGGGTAGCGTCATACATAAATTGATGGAGTATTGGGTCAGTTTTGTTGATCCTTTAGATTTTGTTGCAGCACGGACATCTTCACAGATAAACACTGACATCTGCAAGTGCATTGTATGTATGCAAACAATGTTGCAGTTAATGGAAAACACGAAGATAATAAAAAAAAAATAAAAATGCAACTTATGGCCCATGAATTCAACACATTTAATATGTCCATTGGACACCGTACACAAAACGAAAACAAAAACATTTGCCTTTAAATTAAGTAGATCAGATTTTACAAAACATAATTTCCAACTTATTGTTAGGATAAATGGAAAGGAAAGTTATTGGAGATTATGAACTGATCACCATGAATCGTTTAAAAATATTGCTGTAGACTAAGGGGCAAATTTTCTCATAAGCGACATCTACAGCAGTTTTTTCAATTCCATTTTGAAACATGATGTCTACGCAAGCAAGTATAATTAAAAGGTAGTATTTACACCACACACCTGCATTCCATACATCTACCGTTTTTTTAAAGTGTATTATTGTAACAGGGTCAAAAATGATTGCACAATATTTATTTACAACGTATTTAATATTTAGCGAACTTTTAATATTACTTACTACTAATATTATGCGCAAGAGCCACGTGTAAAAGTCTTCGGTTCAAAATAGTTATTGATCAAACGCCATTAATGTGACGTTCAGATATAATTTATCCGGTTCCGGATGACAATATATGTGTTTGTTAAACAAATCTTATGGTTGTGGCGAAAAGATACGAATTGTCTGGCGATACCAAAAATTTCGAATATAATATTTAAGTGTCGGCAATTGCTGGTAATGTCTCGAAAAGTTGGATACGGGAGTTTATTTTCTGGATAAACTTATACTATGAACGACGCAATATATAAAGTGGTGAAATATCAGAACAAACATTAACGGAGAATTTTGAGTTGATCCACTTCTTATTCTCCGAGGACGAGTTAATCAAGAATTTAAAATAAACAATTTTTTTCTTCCTACTCAATGATAACATAATTTAATCTGTATCTGAAAGGAATTATAGAATTTTGTTATGACAATCAAGTTATCAGATATTTATATGCCCTACCTTAATATTGTCATTTCGCAACACCGTTTCTCAAAATGTACGATGCTTTGATTTTCTGATTGTTAGCAGAATAGTATTAAAAAGAAACGTCAAAACTTTAGATATTTTGTTGATGAACAATCTTGTTAAATCGCATTTTGTATAAATTCTTAAATAAAAACTTGGTTTTATTCGAAATACGATCTCTAATCGCACAAGAAGGATACGCACCAAATTTGTAAAAAACGCACAACCTGTTGCACAAAGTCCTTAAGTCCACCGCTATAAGCGGATATCATATAATTTCATTCAAAAAATAGAGTGATTATTCCACTAATAATTCCAACATATATCTAATAGAAGTAAACAAAGTAGATGTAACCTCTGCCAAAGGATGGCAGAGAGAAGAATTCTACGAAGTCGTGAAATCTTATGCCATGGAAAAGTTATGTATACTATACATGGTAAGTCAATGTATGCTATTGACTTGTCAAAAAAATTGAAACAAAATTTTTTATATTAATTTGGTGCATAAAGCACGCAAAACATATTCCTCACTATTACACAACAAAAAACACCAACACAATTTCACCTTTCCTGTACATAATAAATTCAATCCATCTTTGTCAACTTACACCTTTTTTTGATCCCCCCCCCTCAGTCTACTGGAAGCGTTTGATAGTAAATCCCAATTAAGCCAGACACCTTGGAGATGCCATAGATAATACAGTTTTGATTTTCAAAAGGGATAAGTTTTTACTACTGTCATTTACAGCCAGCACGTCAATTTCTTATATGAGCTTCGGCCGGTACAGGAACCCGTGCCAGCACCTCTCTGTAGTGTGGTGTGGTGGCGTGCAGCAGTTATTAGCAATAGTACCCAAACCGGAAACTCAATCTAAAGCGCGAAACATAAGTGTTGATGTTCCTGTGTAGCAAACGACGTCTAACTGTCGTCTTCCAATAATATCATCGTCTAATACAAAGCAACAGAACAATTAGAATACAGTAGAAATGAGCCTAGTAAGGAAATAATTCGTGTTGCATGTCAAGATAAAGTTCATAGGTTATTTAGTATTGATGAATACCATTTTCAAAAAAATTAATAATATGTACTCTATTTTTATTCCTTAAGAATAATTATTGCGATATTTTTGCAGAATAAAAAATGTTTATAGTTTTGTTTAAAAAGCTAAATTTTATTTTTCGCCTCATTTTATTATCAGTTATATATGCATGTTGTGTTCCCTATTATATATGTTATACTTGTTACTTGGGATATGGCAAGGGAGTATAATGGTCTTTGCCAACATTCATAATAAAGTTTAATTGATGTGTTTTGACAAAAAATTACTTGCTTGCGAAATATCTTTAACAGTTTGTCGCATTTTCCTTTATTATAGCGAGCAATGCGAACAGAGTCTTTCCTCGTGTCCCACCCATACTGAAAACGCTTATTTAAGCAAGCCTGTTACTTAATACGCAATCATGAATGCGAATAAAGTAAACATGACCTACCAACACAGGAATAAAACAATACAAAACCCCAACAACTATTTTGGGAGAAATTTTCGTTGAGAATATGCAGGGCCTGTTCATTTCCCACAGTGCGACAATTTTGATATATAAATTTACCAAAAGTCCTCAACGCCCTTATGGTCCCATATCCATGACGCAAACTGTCAGCAATCTTGGCCTACTGGCATTGCCATTCTCAATACCCCAGTGACGCGACAAAACCCCCTTATAAGACTGATTTCAAAAAACGCAGCAGCTTCATTAACCGCCAGAACCAAGCCATTTAATGCAGGGCTATACTCTATCGAAGATGATATTAAAAGACAAGATTAACCGTGTGAATTCATGGTGTCAAGAATAAAATTACAGGACAGCCTAAGGCAATAAAAATAATTTAAGCCATATGCACCAAATCTATACTTTGCTAGTATCTCTTTTTTAAATACTAATTTAGTATTATTAAGTCAATAGTTTCTTTTTATTTCTTCCTCATTTTATTAAAATGATTCATTACGTTTTCATCTGTCGGTTATGTCGGTATTTTACTTTCGAAAAAAAAAACTTAAAACCAACATTTCATTAACCAAACTATTAAGATAAAATAATATAGGTTTTAATTTAAACATAAATAGCATTCATTATATGTTAAAGTTGTAATAAACTTTACAAAAGCTTCAACTTTGTGGCTTGCTACCAGCAAAAATGAGCATTAGCTAAACCTCAACAACAATTTGCTGGCCACACATGCTTAAATGTGTTACTTGGTAAATGCAGTTTTCTGTACCAGAAAAGAAATAATACAACGACCTTTTCGAATGATAAAAACATGGCCTAATCGTAAAAATAAAGCAGTTTCTTTTTTGGGTTTTATTAGCACGATTGGATTTTTGCTACATTTTAGTCATATCATGCTTCAATCTTATATCATTTTTTCATCAGTATTGTATGCCACCATCGTAAGTCATCATTTGAACTGGAAAACTGAAAATAAACAAGTTGATATACATATATTTTAACAGAGAGACAATGATAAATTGCCTTACTTTTTTATAAATATTTTTTATAGCTGAAAAGTTGTGCCCATAGCCACACAGCTCCTATATCCGGAGTGTTTTGTTCTGCAGACGCTAGGAAACTTACGTTCCTTGTTTGCCGTCACATTGGATCATTCGGTGAAGCTATTATCTTAGACTTGTATTTTATAGAATTAAATCTGCTCTCCTTAAAGACATCTTCGATATTCGCATGATGAAATTACCAAATTTGGGACGGCTTTTATGTGATTTTTGTATGGAATTTGTAGGAAGATTTACTTGTTAGAAGTTGGAATAAATATGAAAATTCACTAAGCCATCAAACTCGCTGTAATGGTCTCCAAAGAACCACATATTCCTACCCAAACGTTTCGATAAAACATTTATACATTTTTTGGCATTATTTGTTATCTGGAATGAATAGTAAATTTTATGTTATGTTAACAAAAGTCGGATGAATTCAAAATGTTATTAATTTTTATATATACAATCTATGTTTAATGTTTTTATTTAACATAACATGATACCCTGTTATCATGTTTGTCAAACTTCGGTCGTATTATCACCAGACAAACAATCTTGCCCTATGATTGTTTGTCTGGTGATAATACGATAATAGACATTAACACACATTTAAACTTACAAAGTCTACATTATGATGTTCCAATTTATCGTCTATATCAAAACCACCCATTATTGATATAATATCGTGTGAATCCTTTTGGTAAGATGATGGATAATAGAAGTTAAACGGAAACGGTGTACGCTTTGCATATAAAGCTCGAGTTACATCGAAATTATTAGGTTCTCCATACATGTAGTAGTGATAATAAACATGTAGATTTGTAAACACCCAATTGGCAAAGGACTCGGATACATGTCTTTCCTTCAAACGCAATTCATTATTTACGGGATAACCCTATAAGAACAGACAGAAACAAAAAGAAAAAACCAAAGTTGCATAGGATATACAATTGAGTTCATCGAACGCAATTGTAAGTATGTCGCAATCCATCTTATACTGTTGTGTATGTGTTGCGCTTACCTACGTCATGGCTGGGGCTGCTTGTTGCAGCAACCAATAAATTGGCAAGATTACTCACTCACCCTTTGTCTAGTAACTTCTTTATTTGCGGATATCCAACAAATTTCTCATCACGCTATTTGTAGATAGTAGGTAATTTGCCGGCTCCAGAACGTAGGGGATTTGCATTTGTTTCAATATCAAACAGCGGCAGCGGTCTAGATTTGATTACAAACACTTATCCGAAAATTAAAAAAAAAAGAATTTTAAAAACATCGTAGATTGTGATAATGCGTTGGAATGAATTGATACTGAAGTGACGTTGGTCTTTTAAGGATGGTGAGTCAATTGATATGATGCAACTTTAAAGAAAATGATGTTAACAACATACCAAAACTCGACAGCATTCAAAATCTATTGAAGGAAGTCCAAATTCACCCTTATATACATATAAAACAGCTCCTAATCTCATATTTCTTTATTGTGTTGAAAATTCAATTTATTAAATTTGTTAATTCATTTATAATGGAGAAAAAGTGTTTACAAAAATAGTTTTGTGGCTATTAAACTCTACTTATCAACGAGGTTATGAACGTCTATTAAAATAAATGCTTCTCTATTTGTTTGTAGGCCGTTGATAGCACAGCTGTTTTACTGCGAGCAGTTTTCTATTGAACGGCTCATGTCTTCTGAGCGTAGCTGGAATGTGGTCGGTTTGGTGGATTCAAAAATTTGTGTATTTAAACATCGTAAGTTTATTGTCACTGTTGGTGAATTATTAGCATAGTTCTTCATCCGATCAGAGGATGGCGGAAAGGAAAGTCAATGAACAAAAAAACAAATATTTTGGATTCAAAATTGTAAGTACTTGCAATATTTTTATTAATTTCAATTGCATCTTAAGTGAGAGATTATATGCACTAGAACGAACTTACATTCGTATATTAGGGCGTATCGCATTTTTTTGGCGCCAAAAGGCTAGCGGTATTACGAAATCATGAGTCAAAAATAGAAAAATCTGGAAAGACATTTTCTTTAGCAGCGATAGGCCAGTAACCGAATCAAAATGTTAAAAAGATCATAGCTTAAAAGAAATCCTATTAGATATGATTCTCCTGGAATGAGATCCTTGTTTATTTATTTAGGCTAAAAATGATTATTTATGTTGCTTGAAGGGTGCCACCGTAGCATGACCGTCTTGCATACAAAATGTGTATTCAATCCCAGTTCTATCCAACAATTCAAGTGTTTTCAAAGTCTTCTAAATAGTCGACCGCGAATGTTCCGTTTATTGTCAATGGACTGATAAGTCGAAGTGAGTAAGTAACGGCTGTCACAATACCTAAACCTAACATAACAGGGTTCTTGAAAATTGCTGTGTAAAGTTTTAAAAGTACAATTTTTGTTGAGAAGAAGAATAACTAGAAAATTAACAGCAGACACCAGGCTGCATGTTTTTGCAAGATTATGCCTAAGCATGTCATCTCTCCTGGATACCATCCCAACTTCAGCCTACCACTATAACCGACTTTCTCAATCGATGTCGCGTTGCTGACTGGATTTTCCATTTGTTCCACATTAATCTGTCTTTGAAGATTTCTAGAGCGTCTTTCATATATGAGGTTTGTCAACCAAATCTCAGTGGGTAGCAGATTTTAATCAATACTTGGTAAAGAGTCGCAGTAACCATTCTCATGTTTAAAGTACGAATACAAGTAAGGCGATCATTCAAATCTATGCTAAAGCAACACCGAAGAAATTTGTTAAAAGAACAGCCGAAGTCAGTATCTGCTAAAAAGCAGAAAAAGGAATGTCACACTATTGCTGAAATAATAAAGTCTGCTGTGTAAAGTAAAATACTCTTAAGCTTGTTTATGTTTGGCAGTTTAATAAATTGTAATTAAAGTTAGACTAGTAGCTATCTAACACCATTAAACACAATATATTAACAATATGTCTTGTATTTGCTCAAAAATTTGAATATTTCTAAAATTAAGGCATATACAGCATGCGAACAGAATTTTTGCGGATTTCAACTTTTTTTGGTCCTTGAACAATACTTTTTTAAAAGTCTAGAACAAAATATATAACAGCAAACATCGACTGTTCTTTTTGCTCGATTTTTTATATGAGTGTATATTGCCATACGTTATTAGATTTTTGTATACATAAAGAACCAAAGAGTGACTATCTTTTGTAACACAAGACTCATATTTATGGTAAGTAAGAAAAAGTAAGAAAAGCCACTGAAGAGTTAAAAATAATGGAGCAGCTAAACACATTTTGATTATATTTTGCCAAATTCTCTTCATTCTCATGCAGATCAATCCTCCAAGGCTACTACTCTACTTGTGAAAAAGAAAACGATCTACTTGCGATGAAGTAAGATAATTTGACGAATATGATACTCTCTTCATCAAGGGCGTATACGAAGTTTCAAGCACGAGCGTGGTAATTGGGCTACATATGTTTTCATTGGAGTACCCCTAAGTAGTGTACTCGAAGATGTCCAGGATATATGCCAAGCATATTTTAAAGATACATGTGATCTTAATGCTGTGTCTGATCTGCATATTAGTTTAAGTAAAACCGTGTCTACAATATCACTTTATAGAATCTTTCGTGAAAAATTTTTTTTTTTTTTTTCCAACCACATATGTACCTAATGAGGAATTTCTTAGCTCCACACTACACGTAGGTATTACATATTAACAAATTGCCCTATCAGATCGCAGTATCGTCATTCTCAAAATTTCATCTCTAGTTTTACTAATTTCTCGTCTTATCAGTTCCATGCTCTGAAGCTTCCAGTTTACACAAACCGTTCTGAGCGAACTCGTACTTTTTTAAGCTGTAAAAGTGGAGGATATACATTTGCAGAAGATGTTGCAAATTTTACAACATGTAGATGGTGTTATGAAGAATTTCAAACTTGCCACATTTTATGAGGTATGTAATTTTATACCAATCCACATTTTCTTTGTTTTGGATCAAAATTCCTTTATTAATATATAATTCCTGATGTGCTTAGTATGAGTCAATCTAATGCTTTATGTCTTTCCGCCGGTTGCTATCATAATTTAAATTGAAATTTTGCATTGTTGGGTTTGTAATAGGAAACTTACCTATTGCACCTATTTAACTCTATTATTTTTTAACTTTTAAAAGGCTTTATTTACCCCTCGATTTTCTTGAAACTGATCTTTTAATTTTAATCAATTTCTCGTAATTTGACGAAAATCGACTAATCGGATATATACGTTATTGATCAAACCCAAAATGATTTTTATGAATATTAACAGCATCGTTTCGGATTTTCCAAACATTCTTTGTAGGCATAGCAGAAAAATCTGCCGAAAAAGGGGAAGCAGGCACTGTTTGCTGAAATAGCATATATGGTCTGCTATTTTTCAAACTCGATTACACTTAAACATACTTTAGTTTAACTGAAACAAACAAAACACTCAATCTTTATTCAGTGGGTCACAGACTAAACAAAAAGTGTTGTTGTCCAAACCAACGTGGGATGGAAGTAGAAACTGAGATCTACTCAAAATATAATTCATGTGTTTCAGACCCCGCTGGGAAGTTGAGATATGACCCATTTTGTGCTATGGGCCACTGATCCTGGACAGAAATCTCTAAAGTTCTTCCAAACGGAAATATGTGGGACGACCAAATCAACGTAGAATGGAAGTAGAAACCGAAATCTACTCAAAGACACAAACACTGTGCTCTAGACATGCTGAGGATTCGAGATATTGTCCACTTTGCGTTATGGGCTACTCATCCCGGAGAGAAACCTCCAAATATGTTCCCAATGGAAGTATGTGGGCTCACCAAACTAACGTGGAATGGAAGTAGAAACCGAGAGCTACTCAAAAACATAATTTAAAGGGTGATACGGTCAAAATTTGGTCAAGGGAAAACGCGTGTAAATCTGTGAAATCGTTTATTTAAAAAATCAAATTAAATTTCTTTTTCAAGTTCAATTAGTATAAAATTCAGGAAAAAATATTCCAGTTAGGCTTTCGCTTTTCCAAATCCGAATTGCGGGCCTCACGCTTGACACCTGCCATCAGATTTTGTACAGCCACCTTGTCCACCTTCTTCGCGCAGAAAGCCAGTTTGCCTTGAACTGCTGCTCGTCATTAGCAGTTTTTTTTGGTCTTCTTTAGGTTCCGTTGACAATGCCCAGTATTTCTCAATTGGGCGGAGCTCTGGCGTGTTGGAGGGTTCTTGTCCTTAGGAACCAACTGCACGTTGGTTGGCGGCCGTACCACTCCATGGCCTTTTTACCGTAATGGCAAGATGCAAATCCGGCCAAAACAGTACGGAACAACCGTGTTCTTCAGGAAAGGGCAGCGAACGTTTATATCAAACACTCTTCACGTAAAATTTCTTGGTTGAGCAGTCCCGCGGAAGCTATGAAAATGGCTGCTTTTCAAGCCACAGGATACAGGATGGATTAACCAAACCAGATATTTCATTTGCGAACTTTGACAGTTTTTATGTTCTTGAAAATATCTTGCTACTTCCCCTTCCTTTTGCCGTATAAAACTCCATGTCCCGGAAGCTGCTTGTAGTCGGCTTTGACGTAGGTTTTCGTCGTCCATTACCACGCAGCTCAAACTTCGTCAGCATCGTCGTGTAGCACGCATCCGGGATCGCGCTTTGGTCGTCGTATTTTTGTTTATCATCGCGATTTGGAGTCACTACCTTCTTGTAAGTCGATAGTCCGGCTCGTTTTTTGTTCGATGCACGGTTGTAGACGTACACCAGCTTATTTGCGGCATCTCGGAGAGAGAGGTTAGGGTTTCGCTTGAAACTACCGGCAACTCTCTTTGTCGTCTCAGCGGCTTCCGGTTTTCGATTTCCCCCCGATCCAGACTTTCTGGCTGTCGACAAACGTTCCCCAAACACTTTAATTACATTTGTAACGGTTGATTTGGCAACTTTTAGCGATTTTGCCAGCTTTGCGTGCGAGTAGCTCGGATTTTCGGGATGCGCGAGCAAATTTTGAGCTGCTGCTACTTGCTTGGACGGCATTTTGACAACTGAAGAGTGAATTCCAAAATCAAAATAGGACCAACATTCTACATACACACACCTTCAAAATGAGGGGTGTTCAGGTTTTTTATATGCAAAATTGAAAGAAATACGTCAAGTTTATATTGACCAAATTTTGACCGTATCACCCTTTATGTGTTCCAGACTCGTGCCAAAAAAAATAATTTATAAAAATTTGAAGAAAATTTTACCAAAAAAATCTACCAAATTTAAAAAATTTTGTATCGAAGTTTTTTATCAAAATTTTATCAAAGTTGTATTTCTATAGAAAATTTTGTCAAAATTTTATTTCTATAGAAAATTTTGTCAGAATTTTATTTCTATGAAAATTTTATCAATTGCAAAACGTCGAATTTTGTATCCCTAATTCGAAAATTGAGATTTATTGTAAACATTTTCACAAAATACAGCTAGAAATTTATTAGTTCGTGTCAGCAATGCTGTAATTTTAGGGATCCATCTTAATGTAATGTAACTTTATCTAACATAACTTAATCTAATGTAATTTTAATGTAGGTTGTAATTTTACATTTTTCATAGATATTTTGCACACATATAGTATTAAGAAACTATTCCCTTGTTTTTTTTCTAGTGAATATTCCCTGTGTTAGTATATGTGAGAGAGTACTTTTATTTCTATTAATATGTTTTATAAGCTTGTGCGCAGATTGATTAATTTGTGTCAAATATTAGATGGTTTAATACAATAGGAGTTGTGGTGAGAATGCCTTGTCTTTTTTAGTAGAGCTGTTGAGACAGTTGTCAACACCTCTAGCATAAATTACAATTCGATTATTCTACAACCTTTCTAACCATAAGTTGAAGTTTGATATATATATATATGTTCAGTGGTATCAAAACAAACAAAATACCTTAATGATATATCGATTTGGATATAATAGTGATAGAGGTGACTTTAAATTATATATATTATTCCATATTATCAGTGCAACCAGAGAGATTCCTTAGTATAGAGTAGCCGTGAGGAAGAGGAGAGCGATAGAGGGACTTATGAGAAATAGAGTTGATGCTCCATAACATACTGACCAAGTTTGCGGAGAGCGTACTTACGACACGAACAACACCAATATACTATATTAGAAGAAGTAGAAGATAGAATGCTCTGGTTTCTTATTAAAGAATGATGCTTCTCTAAGTCTGGGTTCCAATAACTCAACGCGGAGCACTTCGTATTGGAAAAAGTTTATAGATTATGCCACATTTTAGTAAAGAATTTTGGAACGGCCATATTGAATTTATTTATGCTTTCAGAGTTTGAGATAAGGTTAACTTCTCTAGTCACCATATAATATTACATTATATTTAGTATGATATAATTTCTAGAGTTTTTTAATTTCTATTGGGAACGAGGTACAGTGTTGAAATACATAAGGCTATTAGTGGGTTTTCGGGAATTAACTTGTGGTTATCTTCCGTTCTCGCTCACAACCACTATAGGGAAAAATTATGGCTCTAACAGCAGGACGGCACCAATTATAAAGATTTTGCTTTTATTGGGAATGATAGCTTTTCTCTTGTGAAAGGATTGTCGTGCATAAACATTATAGAAAAGTGCTTTCGTTATATATAAAGGGGTATTTGTTTAAATATTAGAAACAGCAACA
>PGFW01034934.1:39013-54303 GCA_003123925.1 Haematobia irritans | reverse complement strand
GTATAGGATTTTGATGAAAATACGATGCGCCATACTTTTTATTTTTTTGTTCTAATGTCATGTAACATTTGCTAAGACTATTTTTGCAATCTCAACAAGTCTTAAGAAAAAATCTGTGTTGCGTTCCTTGAATAGAACTTGGTTTCACAACAACTTTCGCGTCAATTCTCTTTTGCTTCAATATCACTGGGGCCTGTCAATTAGGCATTATAAGTGTTTTGGAGAGAAGAACGAAAGAAGACTCCAAATGTTAGTATAGGGATATTCTTATTCTATATTGATAAATTTTGGAGCCTCTATGTTATTGTTTTTAGCATGTAATTGCAAGAAAATTTTTGCTATATTAGAATATGTTATACAGATTGGTCACCGGTTTGTATTCAGTGAACTTTTATTTTAATTGTACCATGACCAAACTTAACTTGTCTTAATATCCCGTCAAACTAAATCTTGACATAACGATGCGAGTAATATATTCTATATCTTTATTTGATCTTTTGGCGTATATGATGAGTTACTAACATTTTTCATGTGTAGCAATAGTGAGATGTACAATTGAACATTACATATAAAAAATTGAAAGAAGAGTTTGGGTATATTTTCTGAAACTGTCTACGAGGAATGATATGCTCCACACTGAAATTTAGTTAAAAACCCCAAATTATATAAATTTTAATGACTTTAAAAATAATGCAATAAAAGATACATCTGTTTCTCTCTAACTTTATTATTCTTGGTATACAAATACTAAGGTTCATCCCAGTGAAATATGATCCTAGAAGTTTGCTTTTTCAAATAACCCTGGTTCTTTTTTAGGCCTATCTATTGCTTCTCGTGATCT
The DNA here is from genome assembly GCA_003123925.1 of Haematobia irritans. Classification (NCBI taxonomy): domain Eukaryota; kingdom Metazoa; phylum Arthropoda; class Insecta; order Diptera; family Muscidae; genus Haematobia; species Haematobia irritans. The sequence goes on along the minus strand of PGFW01034934.1, from coordinate 53,462 downwards.
CAATAATATAATTATAAAGATTCCGGCTACATAATAATGTAATGCGACGACTATGACATATGTTAGTTAGTTAGGTTAGGGTTAGTACAGCTCTCGATTTAGCAGGCCTCACTTAGACTGATTCAGGTCTCCATATTGTGATACCACATATGGTAAAGACTTCTCGTCTATCACTGAGTGTCTGCTCGATTTCCATGTTAACTCATTGAAAAAGGACGCTTCCATTTTTACTAGAGCCAGTCTGATGGCGTAAATCCACATTTGCAAAGTGAAACGCACTTAGAAAAGCTTTGAAATCGCCACATGTGAAATGTCAAAACCCAAGCATTACTTTGAGGTGGGAACTAAATCCCACCGCTTACAATAAACTTTTTGTGTCCGGTCGAAATATTAGAAATCGATACCCACGACCTTGTGTATTGCTAAGGGCGGATCACATGCGTTATAACCATTGCACTCATCGGTGGCTCCCATTGTTTAGAGTTAACAGCTTATATTTTGCTCGTAACTCTTGGCTTTATATAGAGTACCTTTTATATGTTCATCGTATGGTCCAATGGGTTATGTATTAGTGATATTTAATTTATTTCCACAATCAACTAATTTAGTTTTATTATTAATGACAGAACTAATTGATTAAATTGTATAAAAATATCTCCTCTAGTTTTTTTTCTTATATTAACCAAGCTATTTTTTATATAATTAAGGAGTTTATATGTGTGCATCTTGATTTTTTCGTGGTGATTTTCCTCGTGTAATGCCCCATATAGTATTTTACTTTAATGCTTGAAGTAATGTCCTTCTGCTATTTAATAACATTTCAACTTTTTTTGTCATGTTTTTACACATTCTGAACAGATTGGTGGCAATTTTTCTAATTTTTCGATGCAAAGTGGACAATGAGTAACATAACAAACATGCTCTGGTACTTTTTTCTTTATTTGTCTGGTATTGCTTTTTATTCGCGTTTTGTTTTTCTCCGACCAATTTCCCGACACATTCAAATATAGACCTTAAACAAGAAACATTATATGATTAACATCACAGGTGTTTTTAACTGCTAAACGCATGTAGATGGAGGAAAAAATTAGTTTTTCGTTGAGTTTAAAGATTGATTGAATGGTAATCCTTCTAAATTGAAATTGGTTTAGATGTTAATTCATAACAAGTTCAATATGGTTTTGAAAACAATAAAAAAATCTTTTATATTTGAAAACACCAATTTGACAATTCAAATCATGCATTCAAAATTGGAAAATTATTATTTTATTGCCGTAAATTGAAATCAATGTCTTGTTTGCATTGTAATGGATTTTCATCTTAAATACGATTATTCACTCAATAAAATAATAAAATATAAAATGTCCTTTTGCATTAAGAAAAAAAATGGCTTGAAAATTGGTAATTCAAAATTTTTCAAATTATTTTTATTAAATCTGTTTTATATATAAAAAATTCACGTCTTCTAGGCAACTTTCTGAAAAATTTCATTTCTATAGGAAATTTGTAGAAGATTTTCATTTCTATTAGCGAAATTTAGTCAAAATTCATTTCTATAAAGGAAATTTTGTCAAAATTTCATTTCAAATAGGAAAATTTTGTCAAAAATTTCATACCAATAGGAAATTTTTTTGTCAAAGATTTCATATCAATAGGAAATTTTGTTCAAAAAATCAATTCTATAGGAAAAATTTTGTCAAAATTACATTTCTATAGAAAGAAATTTTGTCAAAAATTTCATTAACTAATAGGAAATTCTGTCAAATTTCATTTCTATAGGAATTTGAGTTATCAAAATTTCATTTCTATAGGAATTTGTATATCAAAATTCATTACTATAGAAATTTTATTTACAAAAATTTAAAATTTCTAAATAGGACATTTTTGTCAAAAATTTCATTTCTATAGGAATTTGTTATCAAAATTTCAATAATCTATGGAAATTTTGTCAAAAATTAAATTTCTATAGACTTTTGTCAAAATTTAATTTTCTAATAGAAATTTTGTCAAAATTCAATATCTTCTATAGAAATTTTGCCAAAATTTAATTTCTATAGAAATTTTGTCACAAATTTCATTTCTATTATGGAAATTTGTCAACATTCATTTCTATAGGAAATTTTGTGAAAATTTCATTTCTTTAGGAAATTTTCTGCGAAAAATTTTTATTTCTATAGGAAATTATTGATAAAATTATTCATTTTACTATAGAGAATTTTTGCCAAAAATTTCAATTTCTATAGGAAATCTTGTTCAAAAATTCCATTTCTATAGGAAAATTTGTCAAAAAAATTTTTTTCTAATAAAGGAAAGTTTTATGCAAAAAATTTTGATTTCTATAGAAATTTTTTAAAAATGCAAAATTTTATTTCTATAGGAAATTTTCAAGCGAAATAAAATCATTTCTATAAGAAAATTTTGTCAAAATTTGCATTAACCTATAAGAAATTTGTCAAAGTTTCATTTCTCAAGAAATATTTTATCAAAATTTCATTTCTTCAAAGAAATTTTTATCAAAATTTCCATTATCTATAGGAAATTTTGTCAAAAAATTTTATTTCTGTATGGGAAATTTTGTCAAAAATTCCAATTTCATATAGAATGTTTTGTAAAAATTCATTGGCTATACAGGAATTTTATGTCAAAAAATTTCATTTCTACAGGAAATTGTTGTCAAATTTCAGTTTCTATAGGAAATTTTGTCAAAAATTTGCGTTTCTCTAGGAAATTTTTCAAATATTAATTTCTATGAAAGATTTTTGGTCAAAATTTTCTTTTCTATAGGAAATTTTCTCACCAATTTCAATATTTTTTCTATAGAAAATTTTGTCCCAAAAAATTTTAAGTTCTACAGAAATTTTTGTGACGTCTTTGCATTTCTAAACAAGAAAATTTTTTGCACAATTTCATTTTTTTAGAAATTTTTAGCAACATTTTTTTTTTATAGGAATTTTCGAACGGTTTCTACTGAAAATTTTCGAAAAATTTCTTTGCTATAGGAATTTTTTCAAACTTCATATGTAAAGAAATTTCGTCAAAATTTCTTCTATAAACGAATTTGTCAAAAATTTCATTCAACAATAAATTTTCGCCAAAAATTTCATTTCTATAGTAAAGTTTTTGAATTATTCCATTTTATAAGAAATTTTGCTACAATTTCACTTCTTTGTAAAAGTTTTGGCAAACATTTCTTTTCTATATGAAAATTTTCCGGAAAAATTTTATTTCGCTTAAGGAAAGTTTTGTGAAAATTCATTTCTTTAGGAAATTTTCATGAAAATTTCATTTCTTAAGGAAATTTTGTAAAAATTTCATTTCTATAAGAAATTTTTGCCAAAAATTTCATATTCTATAGAAAAATCTTTGTCAAAAATTTCATTTCTATAGGAAATTTAGTCAAAAATTTTCTTCTATAGGAAATTTTGTCAAAATTTCATTCAATAGAATTTTGTCAAAATTTCATATCAAATAGGAAATTTTTGTCCAAAATTTCATATCAAATAGGAAATTTTGTCAAAATATCATTTCTATAGGAAATTTTTGTCAAAAATTACCCCCCCCCCCCCCCGTCATATGCCAATAGAATTTTGTCAAAATTTCATATCAATTAAGGAAATTTTGTCAAATATCATTTCTATAGGAAAATTTTGTCAAATTTCATTTCTATAAAGAAGAAATTTTTGTCAAAATTCATTTCCTATAGAATTGATATCAAAAAATTTCATTTCTATAGGAATTTGTTTATCAATAATTTCATATCTATAGGAAATTTTGTCAAAATTTAATTTCTTTAGGACATTTGTCAAAATTTAAATTTCTATAGGAAATTTTGTCAAAATTTCAAATATCTATAGGAAAAATTTTTGCCAAATTTTAAATTTCTATAGAAATTTTTGTCACAATTTCATTTCTATAAGCAAAATTTTGCCCAAAAATTTAATTTCTTATAGAAATTTTGTAAAAATTTCATTTCTATAAGAATTTTGCCTAAAATTTCATTTCTATAGAAATTTGTCAAATTTCAATTTCTATAGGAAATTTTGTCAAAAAATTTCCATTTTCTATAGGATAATTTTTATCAAAATTTCATTTCCTATAGGAAATTTTTTATCAAAATTTCATTTCTATAGGAAAATTTTTATTTCAAAATACAATTTCAATAAGAAATTTGTCAAAATTTCAATTACTATAAGAAATTTTTGATCAAAATTTCATTTCTTCAAGAATTTTTATCAAAAAATTTAATTTTCTTTATAGGAAATTTTGTAAAAAATTAATTTCTATAGGAAATTTTTTGTCAAATTTCAATTTCTATAGAAATTTTTGTCAAAATTTCATTTCTGATAAAAAATTTGTCCAAATTTCATTTCAGCAAGAAATTTTGGTCAAATTTCATTTCTATACGGAAATTTTGTTCAAAATTTCCGTTTTTGCTAGAAATTTTCCTCAAATATTAATTTTCTATGAAAGATTTTGGTCAAATTTCTTTTCTATAGGAATTTTTCTCAAAATTTCATAGTTTTTTCTAATAGATAAATTGTTTGTCAAAAAATTTAGTTCTACAGGAAAATTTGTGACGTCCTTCATTTCTATCAAAGAAATTTTTGCACAATTTCACTTTTTTTAGGAAATTTTTAGCAACATATTTTTTTTATAAAGGAATTTTCGCTACAGTTTTCTGCTGAAAATTTTCGAAAATTTCTTTTCTATAGGAATTTTTTTCAAAACTATCATGAATGTATAAAGAAATTTCGTCAAAAATTTCTTTCTATAATAAGACGAAATTTTGTCAAAATTTCATTTCAACAATAAATTTTCCCGCAATTTTCATTTTCTATAATAAAGTTTTTGAAAATTATTCATTTTTAATAGAAATCTTTTGGCAAACAATTTCAGCTTTCTTTGTCGAATGTTTGGGCAACATTTCTTTTTCTATAGGAAATTTTCGGAATTTTATTTCCTTAGGAAATGTCTGGAAAAATTTTTCATTTCTGCTTGGAAAATTTTTTGAGGAAGTCTATACAGGTTCTTACAGAAAAAAATCATTAAATTTAGTATGCTATAGAACAATTTTTTGGAAAATCTCATTCCAATTTGAAAAATTTTCGGAAAATTTCATTTCTATAAAAATTTTTCGATAAAATCTTTTCACCAATTTTAAATTTTTCATTATTTTTTAGCTGTGGAAACCTTATTACGTTCCATTATCGAGCACAATATGTGTATAAATATTAAATTATCCCCCCATTCTATATTCAATTCACCACCAAATTTTTTCTATAGAATAACTTTATTGAACCAAACAAATAGACATATCAGATGACATGTCAAAAGTATCATATTCAAAATTTAATATTCTTCATATTTTCTTCTTCGTTACCTATAAATCTAACAACGTCCTGCTTTTGGTTATTGGGCTATAAATGGCAGACCGTCATTGAACCTTTATGAAAATTATTTACTCAAATGTTTCAAATTTTTACAAAACGTGCCATTAAATATGAAATATCCAACCCTCAGTAGGCAAAAAAAAAATAAGCGGTGGATAAACTGATTGACTGAGATGAAGTAGTAATTTAAATGATTTATTCTCATCTTTAAAAATAAATATGGGCGGTACTACTTCTAGGCCGTTTCGCTGGTGAAAAAGAAATACAATTTTGTCTCAAAGAAGTCCAATTACTTTTCCTTTAAAGTAGGTATAATTTTCTTAAATTAAGGCTTTTAATGAAATTAAAAGAAAAAGTGGTAATTATAAAAGTCATTAGGCAATGTGCTTTTCACACAATTTTCTTCTCAAACTAAGCACACACAACCCGTCCTCCGCATTCGGAACATGGGTGTTCTGCAGTGTTTACTGTCACATCCCATTTCCTACTATAGTAGTTTAGTCTTTGACTTCGAAATTGTCGTGTTACTGCCTTTAGCGCCTTAAGGATAGTAAAAAAGTAAAAGTTATAAAATCTGCTTTCAATGTGTGTTTTTGTTTGAATGACTTTTTAAAGACCTTAGTGCCTAAAAAGTAACTTCCATTATTTGAAAAGCAATGCAATTTAGCTCGGCGCTCTGAATTTGAATTGTTTGTGAGTGTGTGTTTGTGTGATATGTCTTAGCTGTTTGTAGTTTTTTCAGGTTTCCTAGTATTCTTGGCATCTTTCCGGAAAAGTCTTAACATCCGTTGGCTAGAATAAGGCCTGAATGGACGGACATACTTGTGATCTGTACTAATGAGGTGTAAAATTGTTTTAAACTAATGTCAATGTTTCACATTAATTTCTCGTTGCAAGAAAAATACACAAAAAAGGAATTACTGAAAATCCAGCCTAACATTAAAATTTGAAATTGTATCTTTTTTACTTGCAAATTCTGTAGTATATTTCCCAAAAAATCATTTCTACATAGAAATTTTGTTAAAAATTTCATTTTATATGGAAAATTTTTTTAAAAAATTGTCAATTTATAGAAAATATTGTAAAAATGTCATTTTATAGAAAATATTGTAAAATTTCATTTTATAGAAAATATTGTAAAAAATTTCATTTTAATGGAAAATTTTTGTCAAATTTTTTTGTATAGGAAATTTTGTCAGAAACTTTATTTGTCAAAATTTTATTTCTCTAGTATTTTTTTTTTTAAATTTCATATCTAATAGGTAAATTTTTCCTTAAAATTTCATATCTATAAAGAAATTTCTAAAAAAATTTCAATTCTATAGGGAAATTTCCAGTGAAATTTCATTCTATAAGGAAATTTGAGGGAAATTTCATTTCTATAGGAAAAAATTTTCGGCGAAAATTTGCATTTCTATAGGGAATTTTCTGAAAAATTTCATTTCTATGGAAAATTTTTGCCGAAAATTTCATTTCTAAATAGAAATTTTTTCGCGAAAATTTATTTCTTTCGGAAAAATTTTCTGAAAAATTGAATTTCTATAGGAAATTTTCGCGAAAGTTTTTTACTATGGGAATTTTTTTTTTGCAAATTTCAAAGAACATTTTTTGAAAATTTTTTTTACTATAAGAAAATTTTTTCTGAAAATTTCTATTGGAAATTTCTGAAAATTTTGCCGAAATTCTAATAAGGATAATTTTCTGCGAAAAACATATATTGGGAATAAAAATATTTCCCAAAAAATCAATTTCTTACAAGAAGATTTTGTTAAAAAATTTTCATTTGTATAGAAAATATTGTAAAAAATTTCATTTTAATGGAAAATTTTGTAAAAATTTTTTGTTATAGGAATTTTTATCAAGAACTTTATTTTATTATTTACGAACAATAGCAATAAGCTTAGAAAGCCAATAAATAGGCGGCATTGCCTCTATAACTAAATTAGATTAATATGAAATCTAAAATAAATTTTTACTTATTTAATTATACAACAATATGAACTGAATTTTTAAAAAAGTTGTACAACTGTTATTGTCAAAAATGTTTGTTTTCTACTAAGGATTTTTTTAAAATTTCATTTCTATAGAAAATTTTATTGACAATTGGCATTTCATATGGGAAGATTGCCTTAAAATTTCATATACTAATAGGAAATTTTCTAAAAATTTAATGTTCTATAGAAATTTTCTAAAAAATTTCATTTTCCTAAGTAGAAATTTTCCGAAAATTTCATTTTTATAGGAAATTCTGGAATTTCATTTCTATAGGAAGATTTTGTGAAAATTTCATTTCCTAATAGGAAATTTTCCGAAATAATTTCACTTATTTAGGAAATTTCCGAAAAATTTCAGTTTCTATAGGAAATTTTTCTGAAAATTTAATTTTCTATAGGAAGATTTCCGGCGAATAATTTGCATTTCCAAATTTCTATAGGAAAATTTTCCGAAAATTTTAATTTCTATAGAAATTTTCTGGAAAATTTTCATTTCTAATAGGAAATTTTCCGAAAATTTTTTACTATAGGAATTTTTTCAAATTTCAAAAAGAAAAGTTTTTGAAAATTTGTTTACTATAGGAAATTTTTTTTCTGAAAATTTCAATTCTTATAAGGAATTTTCTAAAAAAAAAATTAATATAGGATTTTTTCTTTTTTTAATAGTCATTCCAGTATAGGAAATTTTGTCAAAAATTTCATTTTCTATAGGAAAATATTTGTCAAAAATTTCATTTCTATACAAATTTTGTCAAAATTTCCATGTTCTAATAACATAAGAAATTTTGTCAAAATTTCATTTCTATATGACAATTTTTTGCAACAATTGGCATTTCTAATGGAAAATTGTACTCAAAAATTCCCATTTTAAATTTTTTAAAAATTTCAAAATTCTAATGGAAACTTTTTAAAAATTTATTTCAATAGTAAATATTCCGAAAATTTCATTTCTAATAGAAATTTTTGGCAAAAGTTTACATAATATGGGAAATTTTGCTCAACGTTCATATGCTATAGAAAATTTTCTCTAAATATTATTTAGATAGGAAATTTTCCCAAATTTTCTCAAAAGTATCATTTCTATAGAGAATTTCCTCAAAAAATTCATTCTATAAGAAATTTTTCAAATTTCATTTTTCTGTGGAAATTTTCTGAAAATTTTCATTTCTATGGGAAAATCTCCGAAAATTTTCATTTCTATAGAAATTTTTCAAAAAAAATTTAATTTTTTTTTTTATTTCATTTCCCTATGGAAAATCTTTCGAAAAATTTCATTTCTATAGGAAATGTTCCGAAAATTTCATTTCTATAAGGAAATTTTTCTCGAAAATTTCTTTTCTATACGGAAAATTTTTCTGAATAGGTTTTGTGGGAAATTGTATCAAAAAAATTTCATTTTTATTTTTAAAAAATTTTCAATTCTATGGAAAATTTTTTAAAAATTTCAATTTCTATAGCAAATTTTCGTAACATTGTCATTACTATAGGGAATTTTTTTGGCAAAAAGTTTACAATATATGGAAATTTTCTCAAACGTTCATATCTTTAGAAAATTGTCTCTAAAATATATATTTATATAGGAAATTTCGCCAAAAAATTTTGCTCAAAAATATCATTCTATTAGAGAATTTCCTCAAATTTTCATTTCTATAAGAAATTTTCAAAAATTTCATTTCTGTAGGAAAATTTTCTGAAATTTCATTTTCTATAGAAATCATTCGAAAATTTCATCTTTGCTATGGGAAATAATTTCCGAAAAAAATTTCATTTCTATAGGGAAATGTTCCGAAAAATATTTTTTCATTTCTATAGGAAATTTTCCAGATCAAAAATTTCATTTCTATAGGAAAATTTTCTGAAATGGATTTTTGTTGCAGGGCGATTGGAATTTCACTTCTGTTTATTCCGTTAACTATAGGACATTTTTTTTAAAAAATGTCTTACTATTTGAAAATTTTCTCAAAAATTTCTTTACCAATATTCAAAAAATTTGTTACTATGGGAAATTTTTTCAAAAATTTCTTTAACTTTAAGGAAATTTCCTCAAAATTTCCTTAATTTTTTTCTGAAATTTTCTTTAGCTATAGGAAATGTTCGCAAAACTCATTTCTGTGGCGGAAAATTTTTCCAAAAAATTTCTTTAGCTCTAAGGAAATTTTCTCAAAATTTCCTAACTTAGGAAATTTTCTCGAAATTTCTTTATATAATATAGGAAATTTTTCGCAAAAACTTGAATTCTATGGGAAATTTTTATTCAAAATTTCTTTACTCTAGGGAAATTTTCCTCAAAAATTTCATTTCTCTATAGGAAATTTCTAAAAATTTTATGTCTATAGGAAATTTTCTGAAAAAGTTTAATTTCTATTGGAAATTATCTGAAAATGGATTTTTGTATAGCGATTGTGAATTTCACTCATATTTTATTCGCGTGTATTTTTATACTTGCATGAAAAGCTTGAATCTAATCTCTATCGCTTCTATGCTATTTCGCCGATTCCAAAGGGCATGAAGCAAAAAGTTCCTTTAGCCTAGGAAAACATTTGGCAAACATGTTTCCCCAAATGCAAGTACAGAAACATAGCAATAAGTGCTCCACTGGCTGGTGTGCTCCAATTCATTTAAACGTCCTAATGAGCAATGAAGGGTGGGTTTGGGTGGCGGTGTCGTCGCTGTTGTCCTGTGCGACAGGGTTAGATAAATAGTCTTCACATTAACATTTTTGGTTAATTTAATTATGTATAAAGCATTTTCAGTTAACACTCATAACATATGTATAATAAAGCAATTATATTTTTGTATAGGGCAAAATTGTCCCTAGGGAAATATCTCTTTTCATATTGTTCTTCTTTTAGTGTACAAAGTGTTTTATTTATTAGAAATTTCGTCGGCTCAACTATTATTCAACGCTTTGCTTTTATAAGCTCTAATCAATGTTAAATCCTTGCTTAATTGACAAATATCATTTGCCATAGTGTCAAAAAAGTCCTGCGGGGGCTCTTAAATGCTCATAATGTACCAAACCTATACCAAGACTCCAACTCCAATTTGAAATGGATATAGGGTATACAAGACTTACTACCCTTGGCGTTTATTATAGAATCATTAACCTTTTAATTTATTTTTTGAATTTATTCTCATCGGTTACCTTAGAATCTTGAAGATACTTAGTAAGTAGTAGTAGTTTCTATATAATAAACTTTAAATCTGTACTATTCCAACCAATTGAGCTAATTTTTGTTTCTGTCAAGACGATTCACAATTCCCTGATATTGCTGTTACCCCGATCATATTCTCCTAATTTATCGAAGACATCAAAATCAATTACAACCATTAATAACTTTTTATAAAGTCATAGGCTGATACAAATTTATGATGCCATTTCCATAATGATCCCTTCCAATCCACATTTGTCTGCATCTTGTGTGACACAGGATATTTATTCTAGTAACAGTAGAAATATTCTTTAATCCGAAGTGACTTCATCTGTGATGAAAATCTGACAATGCATTAAGAATCCTACAGCCATTTTCATAGCGAAAATAATATTTGGAATTTTATCTAATAGTAAAAAATGTTTAAACATAAATTAAAAAAAGTAAAATGAAAATGTTCGAAAAATGCTGTATTTATATCTTTTATATGGCAAAATTAAAAATGCTGGATTGTTTTCAAGTGTTTTGAGCAATTTTTACTGCAAAAAAATAGATTTGGGTTTCTAGTCCAGTCATAATAGGACAACACTCCAGATGTTTTTATTTGAGACTTATTTTAATTAGCCAATATTTAGGTTTGACATCATCAATCTTCATCGGGTCAGGTAATTTTGAATAAAACCGAAAAGTCGAATTCACTGTATATGTTTTACGGAAAAAATTTTACAACTGATTGTATTCGTTAAGTATGTCCAGCGCTACTTTTTCCAATTTTAATAGGAAATTTTTTCAAACATTTCATTTCTAATAAGGTAAATTTTTTGGTCACATCATTTTTATAGGAAATTTTGTCAAAACATGTAATTCCCCCTTATACGGAAATTTTGTCAAATTTAATTTCTATAGGAAATTTCGTCAACATTTCATTTCTATAGGAATTTTTGTCTAAATTTCATTTCTATAGGAAATTTTGTCAAAAATTTAAAATTTTCTACTAGAAATTTGTCAAATTACATTTTCTAAAGGAAAATTCTCAAAATAAATTTCTTAAAGCATATTTTGTCATAAATTTCATTTCTATAAAGAAAAATTTGTAAAATTTCATTTGCTACATGGAAATTTTATTCAAAAATTTCATTTCTATAGAGAAATTTTGTTTCAAATGTCACTTCTATATGGAAATTTTGTCAAATGTCATTTTATACGGAATTTTGTCAAAATTTACATTTTCATTTCTTGTAGGAAATTTTGTAAAATATTTCATTGCATATAGGAAATTTTGTCAAAATTTTCATACTATAGGAAATTTTGTCAAAAAAATTTCATCTAATAGAATCTTATGTCAAAATTTCATTTTCTAATCAGGAAATTTTGTAAAATTTCATTTCTCATGCAAATTTTGTCAAAATTTCATTTCGAAACAGAAAAATATGTTCAAAATTTCATTCTAAAAGAAATTATGTCCAAAATTTTCATTTCTAACAGAAATTTTGTCAAAATTTCATTTTATAGGAATTTTGTCAACATTTCATTTCTTTGAGGAAATTTTATCAACATTTCATTTTCTATGATGAAAATTTTGTCAAAAAATTTCATTTCTATAAATTGAATATCTGCAAAACTTTCATTTCTATAGATGAAAATTTTGTCAAAATTTTCAATTTTTATATAAAATTTGGTCAAAAACATTTCTATACCTGAAATTTTGTCAAAATTCGCATTTCTATAGGAAATTTTGTTCAAAATTTAATTTCTAATAGAAAATTTGTCAAATTACATTCTAAAGGAAAATTCTCAAACATTAAATTTTGCTAAAAGGCATATTTTTGTGCAAATTTCATTTCTATAGGAAATTTTTGTCAAAAATTTGCATTTTCTGTAGCCAAAATTTTATCAAAATTTCGATATTCTGGTTAAAATTTTGTCAAAAAATTTCAATATCTATTAAGAATTTTGTCAAAATTTCATTTCTAATAAGAAATTTTTGTCAAAAATTTTCATTTCTATAAGAAATTTTTGTCAAAATTCTCATTTCTATAGGAATTTTGTCCAAAATTCAGTTTCTTAATAAACACTACACAGAAAAAATTTTCCGTAGTTAAAATTAACCGCTAATTTTATTAAACTTATTTTTTATTGGTAACACAGAATTATTTGCCTAGTATTTAATTTATGTATTTTTTTTGCGAAATTTCTAAAAAGCAGCTTAAATGAAATCTTACTTCATTGTCAGTATCTCTCAAATTTTATAAACTAAACATGGTATAAAAGTTCAATGATCGTACACATAAGTTCAATATGAACTAAAGCAAACGTAAGATTTTCGCAGCGATTCCCGGAAAATAGTAAGAGATGAACTAATGTATGGTTAAAATGGTGAAATGATTTGGCGGCCAACATGATTTCTTCTTCGTATTTTTAGTCTCATCTTTTCTGCTTCTATGAGAGGATGTAAATTTCGTGAAAACTGCAGTTAAAAAGTACAACAGGGCAATTAATTTTCCTGGTTTTAACACCGGTTTTGGGAAATCTCAAAATGTGGAGTAGAAATTGTTCAAGTTTCGTGCGTCGTGTTCATTCCTTCCTATAAATACAGTTCAACTTTTTTTCGGTGTAAGGAAATTTTGCTCAAAATTTGCATTTCTATTATTGAAAATTTGGTCAAAAATTCCCATTTCTATGGAGGCATTTTGTGCAAGAATTTCATTTCTATAGGAAATTTTGTCAAAATTTTCTAATTTCTATGGAAAATTTGTCCACCAATTTAATTTCTTATAAGAAATTTTTATCAACATTTATTTCTATAGGAAATTTTGTCAAAATTCTTCATTTCTTATAGAAATTTTGTCAAATTGCATCCTTCTTCACAGCGAAATTTTTATCAACCATTTCAATTTCGTTTAGGAAATTTTTATGAACATTTCATTTCTATATGATTTTTTTTTTTTCAAAATTCATTTCCTATAGGATATTTTGTGAAAATTTCATTTTCTAGTGGATTTTGTCAAAACTGCTCATTTCTATAAAGAAATTTTGTTCAAAATTTCATTTCTAATATCGTGCCCTCTTTTTTTTTTGTTCTATGTCATGTAATGTGTGCTAATAATTTGCATCTAAAATTAGAAAAAAAATCTGTGTTCGTCCGTTAGAACTTTGGTTTGCACAATCACTTCCGTCAATTCTCTTTGCTTTCAATATCCTGGGGCTGTCATTAGGCATTTAAGTGTTTGGAGAGAAAACAAAGAAGACTCCAATGTAGATATAGGGGATATTCTATATTTATGATAATGCCTTTGATTGTTTTTAGCATGTATGCAAGAAAATTTTGTATATTGAAGTATGTTACAGATTGGTCCACCGGTTTGTATTAGTGATTTTATTTATTTGTACCATGACCAATAACTGTTTTATATCGTCAAACTAATTGACTTAGCGATGCTGAGTATATATTCTATTTTATATTATCTTTGGCTATAGATAGTTACTAACATTTTTCATGTGTGCATTGTGAGTCCTATTGACATATTATAAATAATTGAAAAAGTTGGAATTTTCTGAAACTTCTACGAGGAAGATTGCTCCACTGAATATTAGTAACCAATTTAAATTTTATGACTTTAAAATAATCGAATTAAAAGAACATCTTATCCCGTCTAACTTTATTAATCTTGGTTACATACTAAGGTGTGCATCCCAGTGAAATTGTCCTAGAAGTTTGCTTTTCAATACCCTGGTTCTTTTTTAGGCACATGCTTCTCTGAGTGCTCAATTAATTTTAAAGATTCGGCCTACATATTTATGGTGACGGATATCATTGTTCAGCATTACTGAGTGGGATAATCCACCGCTGACAAAACTTTTTGGTGTCCGGTCGAAATAAGAATCGAACCCACGACCTTGTGTATGCAAGGCG
>PGFW01034934.1:15673-38988 GCA_003123925.1 Haematobia irritans | reverse complement strand
GCATATGTTAGAGTTAGGTTAGGTTAGGTGGCAGCCCGATGTATCAGGCTCACTTAGACTATTCAGTCCATTGTGATACCACATTGGTGAACTTCTCTCTTATCACTGAGTGCTGCTCGATTCCATGTTAAGCTCAATGACAAGGGACCTCCTTTTTATAGCCAAGTCTGAATGGCGTTCCACATTGCAGTGAAACCACTTAGAGAAGCTTTGAAACCCACAGAAATGTCACCAGCATTACTGAGGTGGGATAATCCACCGCTGACAAAACTTTTTGGTGTCCGGTCGAAATAAGAATCGAACCCACGACCTTGTGTATGCAAGGCGGTCATGCTAACCATTGCACCACGGTGGCTCCCATTGTTAGAGTTACAGACTTTATTAATTTGCTCTACTCTTTGGCTTTATATATGAGTACTTTTATATGTTCTCGTATGGTCCAATGGGTTGTATTAGTGATTTTAATTATTTCCACAATCACTAATTAGTTTTATTATTAAGACAAACTAATTGATTAAATTGTATAAAAATATCTCCTCTAGTTTTTTCTATATAACCAAGCTATTTTTTATATAATAAGGAGTTTATATGTGTGCATCTTGATTTTTCGGTGATTTTCTCGTGTAATGCCCCATATAGTATTTACTTTAATGCTTGAAGTAATTCTTCTGCTATTTATAACATTCAACTTTTTTTGTCATGTTTACACATTCTGAACAGATTGTGGCAATTTTTCAATTTTTCGTGTCAAAGTGGACATGAGTAACATACAAACATGCTCTGGTACTTTTTTCTTTTATTTTCTGGTTTGCTTTTATTCGCGTTTTGTTTTTTCTCTCGACCAATTTCCCCACATTCAATATAGACCTCTAACAAGAAACATTAATGATTACACACAGGTGTTTTTAACTGCTAACCATGTAGATGGAGGAAAAAATTAGTTTTTCGTTGAGTTTAAAATTGAGTTGAATGTAATCCTTCTAATTGAAATTGGTTTAGATGTTAATTCATAACAGTTATATGGTTTTTGAAACAATAAAATCTTTTATATTTGAAAACACATTTGACAGATTCAATCATGCATTCAATTGGAAATTATTATTTATTGCCGTAAATTGAAATCATGTCTTTTTGCATTGTAATGGATTTTCATGCTTATAATACGATTATTCACTCAATAAAATAATAAAATATAAAATGTCCTTTTGCATTAGAAAAAAAATGGCTTGAAAATTGGTAATTCAAAATTTTCAAATTATTTTATTAAATCTGTTTTATATATAAAAAATTCACGTCTCTAGGCAACTTTCTGAAATTTTCATTTCTATAGGAAATTTTGTAGAAATTTCATTTCTATACGAAATTTAGTCAAAATTTCATTTCTATAGGAAATTTTGTCAAAATTTCATTTCAATAGGAAATTTTGTCAAAATTTCATATCAATAGGAAATTTTTGTCAAAATTTCATATCAATAGGAAATTTTGTCAAAATATCATTTCTATAGGAAATTTTGTCAAAATTTCATTTCTATAGGAAATTTTGTCAAAATTTCATTAACTAATAGGAAATTCTGTCAAAATTTCATTTCTATAGAATTTGAGTATCAAAATTTCATTTCTATAGGAATTTGATATCAAAATTTCATTACTATAGGAAATTTTTTTACAAAATTTAATTTCTATAGGACATTTTGTCAAAATTTCATTTCTATAGGAATTTGTTATCAAAATTTCATATCTATAGGAAATTTTGTCAAAATTAAATTTCTATAGGATATTTTGTCAAAATTTAATTTCTATAGGAAATTTTGTCAAAATTTCATTATAGGAAATTTTGCCAAAATTTAATTTCTATAGGAAATTTTGTCAAATTTCATTTCTATAGGAAATTTTGTCAACATTTCATTTCTATAGGAAATTTTGTGAAAATTTCATTTCTTTAGGAAATTTTCTGAAAATTTTATTTCTATAGGAAATTTTGTAAAATTATTCATTTTACTATAAGAATTTTTGCCAAAACATTTCATTTCTATAGGAAATCTTGTCAAAATTATTTCTATAGGAAAATTTGTCAAAAATTTTCTTTCTATAAGGAAATTTTATGCAAAAAATTTTGATTTCTATAGATAATTTTTAAAATCAAAATTTTATTTCTATAGGAAATTTTCAACAAATAAAATTACATTTACTATAAGAAAATTTTGTCAAAATTTCATTACTATAAGAAATTTTGTCAAATTTCATTTCTTCAAGAAATTTTTATCAAAATTTCATTTCTTCAAGAAATTTTTATCAAAATTTCATTTCTATAGAGAAATTTTGTCAAAATTTATTTCTGTAGGGAAATTTTGTCAAAATTCCATTTCATATAGATGTTTTGTAAAAATTATTGCTATTAAGGAATTTTAGTCAAAATTTCATTTCTACAGGAAATTTTGTCAAAATTTCATTTCTATAGGAAATTTTGTCAAAATTTCGTTTCTCTAGGAAATTTTCTCAAATATTAATTTCTATGAAAGATTTTTGTCAAAATTTTCTTTTCTATAGGAAATTTTCTCACAATTTCAATAATTTTTTCTATAGAAAATTTTGTCCCAAAAAATTTTAAGTTCTACAGGAAATTTTTGTGACGTCTTTCATTTCTACAAGAAATTTTTGCACAATTTCACTTTTTTAGGAAATTTTTAGCAACATTTTTTTTTTATAGGAATTTTCGCACGGTTTCTACTGAAAATTTTCGAAAAATTTCTTTTCTATAGGAATTTTTTCAAAACTTCATATGTAAAGAAATTTCGTCTAAAATTTTTTCTATAAACGAAATTTGTCAAAAATTTCATTTGCAAGCAATAAATTTTCGCCAAAAATTTCATTTCTATATAAAGTTTTTGTAATATTCCATTTTATAAGAAATTTTGTCAATTTCACTTTTTGAAAAGTTTTGGCAACATTTTTTTCTATATGAAAATTTTCGGAAAATTTTATTTCGCTTAGAAATTTTGTGAAAATTTCATTTCTTTAGGAAATTTTCATGAAAATTTCATTTCTTAAGGAAATTTTGTAAAAATTTCATTTCTATAAGAAATTCTTTGCAAAAATTTCAATTTCTATAAAGAAATCTTTGTCAAAATTTCATTTCTATAGGAAATTTAGTCAAAATTTCATTTCTATAGGAAATTTTGTCAAAATTTCATTTCAATAGAAATTTTGTCAAAATTTCATATCAAATAGGAAATTTTTGTCCAAAATTTCATATCAAATAGGAAATTATTGTCAAAATATCATTTCTATAGGAAGATTTTTGTCAAAAATTTACATATCAATAGAAATTTTTTGTCAAAAATTTCATATCAATAAGGAAATTTTGTGCCAAATATTCATTTCTATAGTGAAAATTTTGTCAAATTTCATTTCCTATAAAGAAGAAATTTTTTTTAAGGTTCCAAAATTAATATTGCCTATAGAATTTCGATATCAAAATTTCATTTCTAATAGAGAATTTGTTTCAAATTTCATTTCGTATAGGAAATTTTGTCAAAATTTATTTCTTTAGGACATTTGTCAAAAATTTAATTTGCTATAGGAAATTTTTGTCAAAATTTCATATTCTATAAGGAAAAATTTTTGCCAAATTTTAAATTTCTATAGGAAATTTTTGATCAAATTTCATTTCTATAGCAATTTTGCCCAAAATTTAATTTCTATAAGGAAATTTTTGTAAAAATTTCATTTCTATAAGAAATTTTGCCTAAAATTTCATTTCTATAGGAAATCTTGTTCAAATTTCAATTTCTATAGGAAATTTTGTCAAAAAATTTCATTTCTATAGGACAGATTTTTGTATCAAAATTTCATTTCTATAAGAGAAATTTTTTTAGTCAAAAATTTCATTTCTATAGATAAATTTTTATTTCAAAATTACATAGATTTTGCAATTATAGAAATTTTGTCAAAATTTCATTAATCTATAAGAAATTTTGATCAAAATATTCATTTCTTCAAGAAATTTTTATCAAAAAATTTAATTTTCTTTATAGGAAATTTTGTAAAAAATTTATTTCTATAGGAAATTTTTGTCAAATTTCATTTCTATAGAAATTTTTGTCAAAATTTTCATTTCTGATATAAAAATTTGTCCAAATTTCATTTCAGCAAGAAATTTTGGTCAAATTTCATTTCTATACGGAAATTTTGTTCAAAATTTCCGTTTTTGCTAGAAATTTTCCTCAAATATTAATTTTCTATGAAAGATTTTGGTCAAATTTCTTTTCTATAGGAATTTTTCTCAAAATTTCATAGTTTTTTCTAATAGATAAATTGTTTGTCAAAAAATTTAGTTCTACAGGAAAATTTGTGACGTCCTTCATTTCTATCAAAGAAATTTTTGCACAATTTCACTTTTTTTAGGAAATTTTTAGCAACATATTTTTTTTATAAAGGAATTTTCGCTACAGTTTTCTGCTGAAAATTTTCGAAAATTTCTTTTCTATAGGAATTTTTTTCAAAACTATCATGAATGTATAAAGAAATTTCGTCAAAAATTTCTTTCTATAATAAGACGAAATTTTGTCAAAATTTCATTTCAACAATAAATTTTCCCGCAATTTTCATTTTCTATAATAAAGTTTTTGAAAATTATTCATTTTTAATAGAAATCTTTTGGCAAACAATTTCAGCTTTCTTTGTCGAATGTTTGGGCAACATTTCTTTTTCTATAGGAAATTTTCGGAATTTTATTTCCTTAGGAAATGTCTGGAAAAATTTTTCATTTCTGCTTGGAAAATTTTTTGAGGAAGTCTATACAGGTTCTTACAGAAAAAAATCATTAAATTTAGTATGCTATAGAACAATTTTTTGGAAAATCTCATTCCAATTTGAAAAATTTTCGGAAAATTTCATTTCTATAAAAATTTTTCGATAAAATCTTTTCACCAATTTTAAATTTTTCATTATTTTTTAGCTGTGGAAACCTTATTACGTTCCATTATCGAGCACAATATGTGTATAAATATTAAATTATCCCCCCATTCTATATTCAATTCACCACCAAATTTTTTCTATAGAATAACTTTATTGAACCAAACAAATAGACATATCAGATGACATGTCAAAAGTATCATATTCAAAATTTAATATTCTTCATATTTTCTTCTTCGTTACCTATAAATCTAACAACGTCCTGCTTTTGGTTATTGGGCTATAAATGGCAGACCGTCATTGAACCTTTATGAAAATTATTTACTCAAATGTTTCAAATTTTTACAAAACGTGCCATTAAATATGAAATATCCAACCCTCAGTAGGCAAAAAAAAAATAAGCGGTGGATAAACTGATTGACTGAGATGAAGTAGTAATTTAAATGATTTATTCTCATCTTTAAAAATAAATATGGGCGGTACTACTTCTAGGCCGTTTCGCTGGTGAAAAAGAAATACAATTTTGTCTCAAAGAAGTCCAATTACTTTTCCTTTAAAGTAGGTATAATTTTCTTAAATTAAGGCTTTTAATGAAATTAAAAGAAAAAGTGGTAATTATAAAAGTCATTAGGCAATGTGCTTTTCACACAATTTTCTTCTCAAACTAAGCACACACAACCCGTCCTCCGCATTCGGAACATGGGTGTTCTGCAGTGTTTACTGTCACATCCCATTTCCTACTATAGTAGTTTAGTCTTTGACTTCGAAATTGTCGTGTTACTGCCTTTAGCGCCTTAAGGATAGTAAAAAAGTAAAAGTTATAAAATCTGCTTTCAATGTGTGTTTTTGTTTGAATGACTTTTTAAAGACCTTAGTGCCTAAAAAGTAACTTCCATTATTTGAAAAGCAATGCAATTTAGCTCGGCGCTCTGAATTTGAATTGTTTGTGAGTGTGTGTTTGTGTGATATGTCTTAGCTGTTTGTAGTTTTTTCAGGTTTCCTAGTATTCTTGGCATCTTTCCGGAAAAGTCTTAACATCCGTTGGCTAGAATAAGGCCTGAATGGACGGACATACTTGTGATCTGTACTAATGAGGTGTAAAATTGTTTTAAACTAATGTCAATGTTTCACATTAATTTCTCGTTGCAAGAAAAATACACAAAAAAGGAATTACTGAAAATCCAGCCTAACATTAAAATTTGAAATTGTATCTTTTTTACTTGCAAATTCTGTAGTATATTTCCCAAAAAATCATTTCTACATAGAAATTTTGTTAAAAATTTCATTTTATATGGAAAATTTTTTTAAAAAATTGTCAATTTATAGAAAATATTGTAAAAATGTCATTTTATAGAAAATATTGTAAAATTTCATTTTATAGAAAATATTGTAAAAAATTTCATTTTAATGGAAAATTTTTGTCAAATTTTTTTGTATAGGAAATTTTGTCAGAAACTTTATTTGTCAAAATTTTATTTCTCTAGTATTTTTTTTTTTAAATTTCATATCTAATAGGTAAATTTTTCCTTAAAATTTCATATCTATAAAGAAATTTCTAAAAAAATTTCAATTCTATAGGGAAATTTCCAGTGAAATTTCATTCTATAAGGAAATTTGAGGGAAATTTCATTTCTATAGGAAAAAATTTTCGGCGAAAATTTGCATTTCTATAGGGAATTTTCTGAAAAATTTCATTTCTATGGAAAATTTTTGCCGAAAATTTCATTTCTAAATAGAAATTTTTTCGCGAAAATTTATTTCTTTCGGAAAAATTTTCTGAAAAATTGAATTTCTATAGGAAATTTTCGCGAAAGTTTTTTACTATGGGAATTTTTTTTTTGCAAATTTCAAAGAACATTTTTTGAAAATTTTTTTTACTATAAGAAAATTTTTTCTGAAAATTTCTATTGGAAATTTCTGAAAATTTTGCCGAAATTCTAATAAGGATAATTTTCTGCGAAAAACATATATTGGGAATAAAAATATTTCCCAAAAAATCAATTTCTTACAAGAAGATTTTGTTAAAAAATTTTCATTTGTATAGAAAATATTGTAAAAAATTTCATTTTAATGGAAAATTTTGTAAAAATTTTTTGTTATAGGAATTTTTATCAAGAACTTTATTTTATTATTTACGAACAATAGCAATAAGCTTAGAAAGCCAATAAATAGGCGGCATTGCCTCTATAACTAAATTAGATTAATATGAAATCTAAAATAAATTTTTACTTATTTAATTATACAACAATATGAACTGAATTTTTAAAAAAGTTGTACAACTGTTATTGTCAAAAATGTTTGTTTTCTACTAAGGATTTTTTTAAAATTTCATTTCTATAGAAAATTTTATTGACAATTGGCATTTCATATGGGAAGATTGCCTTAAAATTTCATATACTAATAGGAAATTTTCTAAAAATTTAATGTTCTATAGAAATTTTCTAAAAAATTTCATTTTCCTAAGTAGAAATTTTCCGAAAATTTCATTTTTATAGGAAATTCTGGAATTTCATTTCTATAGGAAGATTTTGTGAAAATTTCATTTCCTAATAGGAAATTTTCCGAAATAATTTCACTTATTTAGGAAATTTCCGAAAAATTTCAGTTTCTATAGGAAATTTTTCTGAAAATTTAATTTTCTATAGGAAGATTTCCGGCGAATAATTTGCATTTCCAAATTTCTATAGGAAAATTTTCCGAAAATTTTAATTTCTATAGAAATTTTCTGGAAAATTTTCATTTCTAATAGGAAATTTTCCGAAAATTTTTTACTATAGGAATTTTTTCAAATTTCAAAAAGAAAAGTTTTTGAAAATTTGTTTACTATAGGAAATTTTTTTTCTGAAAATTTCAATTCTTATAAGGAATTTTCTAAAAAAAAAATTAATATAGGATTTTTTCTTTTTTTAATAGTCATTCCAGTATAGGAAATTTTGTCAAAAATTTCATTTTCTATAGGAAAATATTTGTCAAAAATTTCATTTCTATACAAATTTTGTCAAAATTTCCATGTTCTAATAACATAAGAAATTTTGTCAAAATTTCATTTCTATATGACAATTTTTTGCAACAATTGGCATTTCTAATGGAAAATTGTACTCAAAAATTCCCATTTTAAATTTTTTAAAAATTTCAAAATTCTAATGGAAACTTTTTAAAAATTTATTTCAATAGTAAATATTCCGAAAATTTCATTTCTAATAGAAATTTTTGGCAAAAGTTTACATAATATGGGAAATTTTGCTCAACGTTCATATGCTATAGAAAATTTTCTCTAAATATTATTTAGATAGGAAATTTTCCCAAATTTTCTCAAAAGTATCATTTCTATAGAGAATTTCCTCAAAAAATTCATTCTATAAGAAATTTTTCAAATTTCATTTTTCTGTGGAAATTTTCTGAAAATTTTCATTTCTATGGGAAAATCTCCGAAAATTTTCATTTCTATAGAAATTTTTCAAAAAAAATTTAATTTTTTTTTTTATTTCATTTCCCTATGGAAAATCTTTCGAAAAATTTCATTTCTATAGGAAATGTTCCGAAAATTTCATTTCTATAAGGAAATTTTTCTCGAAAATTTCTTTTCTATACGGAAAATTTTTCTGAATAGGTTTTGTGGGAAATTGTATCAAAAAAATTTCATTTTTATTTTTAAAAAATTTTCAATTCTATGGAAAATTTTTTAAAAATTTCAATTTCTATAGCAAATTTTCGTAACATTGTCATTACTATAGGGAATTTTTTTGGCAAAAAGTTTACAATATATGGAAATTTTCTCAAACGTTCATATCTTTAGAAAATTGTCTCTAAAATATATATTTATATAGGAAATTTCGCCAAAAAATTTTGCTCAAAAATATCATTCTATTAGAGAATTTCCTCAAATTTTCATTTCTATAAGAAATTTTCAAAAATTTCATTTCTGTAGGAAAATTTTCTGAAATTTCATTTTCTATAGAAATCATTCGAAAATTTCATCTTTGCTATGGGAAATAATTTCCGAAAAAAATTTCATTTCTATAGGGAAATGTTCCGAAAAATATTTTTTCATTTCTATAGGAAATTTTCCAGATCAAAAATTTCATTTCTATAGGAAAATTTTCTGAAATGGATTTTTGTTGCAGGGCGATTGGAATTTCACTTCTGTTTATTCCGTTAACTATAGGACATTTTTTTTAAAAAATGTCTTACTATTTGAAAATTTTCTCAAAAATTTCTTTACCAATATTCAAAAAATTTGTTACTATGGGAAATTTTTTCAAAAATTTCTTTAACTTTAAGGAAATTTCCTCAAAATTTCCTTAATTTTTTTCTGAAATTTTCTTTAGCTATAGGAAATGTTCGCAAAACTCATTTCTGTGGCGGAAAATTTTTCCAAAAAATTTCTTTAGCTCTAAGGAAATTTTCTCAAAATTTCCTAACTTAGGAAATTTTCTCGAAATTTCTTTATATAATATAGGAAATTTTTCGCAAAAACTTGAATTCTATGGGAAATTTTTATTCAAAATTTCTTTACTCTAGGGAAATTTTCCTCAAAAATTTCATTTCTCTATAGGAAATTTCTAAAAATTTTATGTCTATAGGAAATTTTCTGAAAAAGTTTAATTTCTATTGGAAATTATCTGAAAATGGATTTTTGTATAGCGATTGTGAATTTCACTCATATTTTATTCGCGTGTATTTTTATACTTGCATGAAAAGCTTGAATCTAATCTCTATCGCTTCTATGCTATTTCGCCGATTCCAAAGGGCATGAAGCAAAAAGTTCCTTTAGCCTAGGAAAACATTTGGCAAACATGTTTCCCCAAATGCAAGTACAGAAACATAGCAATAAGTGCTCCACTGGCTGGTGTGCTCCAATTCATTTAAACGTCCTAATGAGCAATGAAGGGTGGGTTTGGGTGGCGGTGTCGTCGCTGTTGTCCTGTGCGACAGGGTTAGATAAATAGTCTTCACATTAACATTTTTGGTTAATTTAATTATGTATAAAGCATTTTCAGTTAACACTCATAACATATGTATAATAAAGCAATTATATTTTTGTATAGGGCAAAATTGTCCCTAGGGAAATATCTCTTTTCATATTGTTCTTCTTTTAGTGT
This sequence comes from Haematobia irritans, assembly GCA_003123925.1. Lineage (NCBI taxonomy): Eukaryota > Metazoa > Arthropoda > Insecta > Diptera > Muscidae > Haematobia > Haematobia irritans. The sequence continues at coordinate 28,972 of PGFW01034934.1, read as the reverse complement.
ACAAAGTGTTTTATTTATTAGAAATTTCGTCGGCTCAACTATTATTCAACGCTTTGCTTTTATAAGCTCTAATCAATGTTAAATCCTTGCTTAATTGACAAATATCATTTGCCATAGTGTCAAAAAAGTCCTGCGGGGGCTCTTAAATGCTCATAATGTACCAAACCTATACCAAGACTCCAACTCCAATTTGAAATGGATATAGGGTATACAAGACTTACTACCCTTGGCGTTTATTATAGAATCATTAACCTTTTAATTTATTTTTTGAATTTATTCTCATCGGTTACCTTAGAATCTTGAAGATACTTAGTAAGTAGTAGTAGTTTCTATATAATAAACTTTAAATCTGTACTATTCCAACCAATTGAGCTAATTTTTGTTTCTGTCAAGACGATTCACAATTCCCTGATATTGCTGTTACCCCGATCATATTCTCCTAATTTATCGAAGACATCAAAATCAATTACAACCATTAATAACTTTTTATAAAGTCATAGGCTGATACAAATTTATGATGCCATTTCCATAATGATCCCTTCCAATCCACATTTGTCTGCATCTTGTGTGACACAGGATATTTATTCTAGTAACAGTAGAAATATTCTTTAATCCGAAGTGACTTCATCTGTGATGAAAATCTGACAATGCATTAAGAATCCTACAGCCATTTTCATAGCGAAAATAATATTTGGAATTTTATCTAATAGTAAAAAATGTTTAAACATAAATTAAAAAAAGTAAAATGAAAATGTTCGAAAAATGCTGTATTTATATCTTTTATATGGCAAAATTAAAAATGCTGGATTGTTTTCAAGTGTTTTGAGCAATTTTTACTGCAAAAAAATAGATTTGGGTTTCTAGTCCAGTCATAATAGGACAACACTCCAGATGTTTTTATTTGAGACTTATTTTAATTAGCCAATATTTAGGTTTGACATCATCAATCTTCATCGGGTCAGGTAATTTTGAATAAAACCGAAAAGTCGAATTCACTGTATATGTTTTACGGAAAAAATTTTACAACTGATTGTATTCGTTAAGTATGTCCAGCGCTACTTTTTCCAATTTTAATAGGAAATTTTTTCAAACATTTCATTTCTAATAAGGTAAATTTTTTGGTCACATCATTTTTATAGGAAATTTTGTCAAAACATGTAATTCCCCCTTATACGGAAATTTTGTCAAATTTCATTTCTATAGGAAATTTTGTCAAAATTTCATTTCTATAGGAAATTTTGTCTAAATTTCATTTCTATAGGAAATTTTGTCAAAAATTTAAAATTTTCTACTAGAAATTTGTCAAATTACATTTTCTAAAGGAAAATTCTCAAAATAAATTTCTTAAAGCATATTTTGTCATAAATTTCATTTCTATAAAGAAAAATTTGTAAAATTTCATTTGCTACATGGAAATTTTATTCAAAAATTTCATTTCTATAGAGAAATTTTGTTTCAAATGTCACTTCTATATGGAAATTTTGTCAAATGTCATTTTATACGGAATTTTGTCAAAATTTACATTTTCATTTCTTGTAGGAAATTTTGTAAAATATTTCATTGCATATAGGAAATTTTGTCAAAATTTTCATACTATAGGAAATTTTGTCAAAAAAATTTCATCTAATAGAATCTTATGTCAAAATTTCATTTTCTAATCAGGAAATTTTGTAAAATTTCATTTCTCATGCAAATTTTGTCAAAATTTCATTTCGAAACAGAAAAATATGTTCAAAATTTCATTCTAAAAGAAATTATGTCCAAAATTTTCATTTCTAACAGAAATTTTGTCAAAATTTCATTTTATAGGAATTTTGTCAACATTTCATTTCTTTGAGGAAATTTTATCAACATTTCATTTTCTATGATGAAAATTTTGTCAAAAAATTTCATTTCTATAAATTGAATATCTGCAAAACTTTCATTTCTATAGATGAAAATTTTGTCAAAATTTTCAATTTTTATATAAAATTTGGTCAAAAACATTTCTATACCTGAAATTTTGTCAAAATTCGCATTTCTATAGGAAATTTTGTTCAAAATTTAATTTCTAATAGAAAATTTGTCAAATTACATTCTAAAGGAAAATTCTCAAACATTAAATTTTGCTAAAAGGCATATTTTTGTGCAAATTTCATTTCTATAGGAAATTTTTGTCAAAAATTTGCATTTTCTGTAGCCAAAATTTTATCAAAATTTCGATATTCTGGTTAAAATTTTGTCAAAAAATTTCAATATCTATTAAGAATTTTGTCAAAATTTCATTTCTAATAAGAAATTTTTGTCAAAAATTTTCATTTCTATAAGAAATTTTTGTCAAAATTCTCATTTCTATAGGAATTTTGTCCAAAATTCAGTTTCTTAATAAACACTACACAGAAAAAATTTTCCGTAGTTAAAATTAACCGCTAATTTTATTAAACTTATTTTTTATTGGTAACACAGAATTATTTGCCTAGTATTTAATTTATGTATTTTTTTTGCGAAATTTCTAAAAAGCAGCTTAAATGAAATCTTACTTCATTGTCAGTATCTCTCAAATTTTATAAACTAAACATGGTATAAAAGTTCAATGATCGTACACATAAGTTCAATATGAACTAAAGCAAACGTAAGATTTTCGCAGCGATTCCCGGAAAATAGTAAGAGATGAACTAATGTATGGTTAAAATGGTGAAATGATTTGGCGGCCAACATGATTTCTTCTTCGTATTTTTAGTCTCATCTTTTCTGCTTCTATGAGAGGATGTAAATTTCGTGAAAACTGCAGTTAAAAAGTACAACAGGGCAATTAATTTTCCTGGTTTTAACACCGGTTTTGGGAAATCTCAAAATGTGGAGTAGAAATTGTTCAAGTTTCGTGCGTCGTGTTCATTCCTTCCTATAAATACAGTTCAACTTTTTTTCGGTGTAAGGAAATTTTGCTCAAAATTTGCATTTCTATTATTGAAAATTTGGTCAAAAATTCCCATTTCTATGGAGGCATTTTGTGCAAGAATTTCATTTCTATAGGAAATTTTGTCAAAATTTTCTAATTTCTATGGAAAATTTGTCCACCAATTTAATTTCTTATAAGAAATTTTTATCAACATTTATTTCTATAGGAAATTTTGTCAAAATTCTTCATTTCTTATAGAAATTTTGTCAAATTGCATCCTTCTTCACAGCGAAATTTTTATCAACCATTTCAATTTCGTTTAGGAAATTTTTATGAACATTTCATTTCTATATGATTTTTTTTTTTTCAAAATTCATTTCCTATAGGATATTTTGTGAAAATTTCATTTTCTAGTGGATTTTGTCAAAACTGCTCATTTCTATAAAGAAATTTTGTTCAAAATTTCATTTCTAATATGCTAACCATTGCACCACGGTGGCTCCCATTGTTAGAGTTACAGACTTTATTAATTTGCTCTACTCTTTGGCTTTATATATGAGTACTTTTATATGTTCTCGTATGGTCCAATGGGTTGTATTAGTGATTTTAATTATTTCCACAATCACTAATTAGTTTATTATTAAGACAAACTAATTGATTAAATTGTATAAAATATCTCCTCTAGTTCTTTATATACCAAGCTATTGTTATATAATAAGGAGTTTAATGTGTGCATCGTGATTTTCGGTGATTTTCTCGTGTAATGCCCCATATAGTATTTACTTTAATGCTTGAAGTAATTCTTCTGCTATTTATAACATTCAACTTTTTTTGTCATGTTTACACATTCTGACAGATTGTGGCAAATTTTCAATTTTCGTGTCAAGTGGACATGAGTAACATACAAACATGCTCTGGTACTTTTTTCTTTTATTTTCTGGTTTGCTTTTATTCCGTTTTGTTTTTTCTCTCGACCAATTTCCCCACATTCAATATAGACCTCTAACAAGAACATTAATGATTACACACAGGTGTTTTTAACTGCTAACCATGTAGATGGAGGAAAAAATTAGTTTTTCGTTGAGTTTAAAATTGAGTTGAATGTAATCCTTCTAATTGAAATTGGTTTAGATGTTAATTCATAACACGTTATATGGTTTTGAAACAATAAAATCTTTTTTATATTTGAAAACACATTTGACAGATTCAATCATGCATTCAATTGGAAATTATTATTTATTGCCGTAAATTGAAATCATGTCTTTGTTGCATTGTAATGGATTTTCATGCTTATAATCGATTATTCACTCATAAAATAATAAAATATAAAATGTCCTTTTGCATTAGAAAAAAAATGGCTTGAAAATTGGATATTCAAAATTTTCAAATTATTTTATTAAATCTGTTTTATATATAAAAAATTCACGTCTCTAGGCAACTTTCTGAAATTTTTTTGACAAAATTTCGTATAGAAAGAAAATTTTGAACGAAATTTCTTATCATATGAAGTTTTGAAAAAAATTCCTTAGAAAAGAAATTTTTCAATAAATTTTATCAGCAGAAACCGTGCGAAAATTCCTATAGAAAAAAAATGTTGCTAAAAATTTCCTAAAAAAGTGAAATTGTGCAAAAATTTCTTGTAGAAATGAAAGACGTCACAAATTTCCTGTAGAACTAAAATTTTGACAAAATTTTCTATAGAAAAAAATGAAATTTTGAGAAAATTTCCTATAGAAAAGAAATTTTGACAAAATCTTTCATAGAAATTAATATTTGAGAAAATTTCCTAGAAAAACGAAATTTTGACAAAATTTCCTATAGAAATGAAATTTTGACAAAATTTCTTGTAGAAATGAAATTTGGACAAAATTTTTTATAGAAATAAAATGTTAACAAAATTTTTATACGAAATGAAATTTTGACAAAATTTCTTAAGAAATTGGAAATATTGAAATTCCTATAGATAATAATTTTTTACAAAATTTCCTATAGAAATTATAAATTTTGATAAAAATTTCTTGAAGAAATGAAATTTAATTTTTACACAAAATTTCTTATAGTAATAGAATATTTGACAAAATTTCTTATAGAAAATGATATTTTGATAAAAATTTCCTATAGAAATGAAATTTTGATAAAATTTCCTATAGAAATGAAATTTTGACTAAAAATTTCCTATAGAAATGAAATTTTGACAAAATTTCCTATAGAAATGAAATTTTGACAAGATTTCCTATAGAAATGAAATTTTTGCGCATTCAAGAAATGATGATTTGGAAAATTTTATAAATGAGAATGGTTTGTACAAAATTTTCATATTAAGAAATTTAAAGTTTTGGCAAAAATTTGCTATAGAAATGAAATTGTGACAAAAAATTTCCTATAGAATATTAAATTTTGGAAAATTTCCTATAGATATGAAATTTTGACAAATTTCCTATAGAAATTAAATTTTTGACAAAATTCCTAAAGAAAATTAAATTTTGACAAATTATCGCTATAGATTATGAAATTTTTGATAACAAATTCTATAGCAAATGAAATTTGACATAATACCTATAGAAATAAATTTGAAAATTTCCTATAGAAATGAAATTTTGACAAAAAATTTCCTATAGAAAATGAAATTTTTGACAAATTCGTATTGATATGACAATTTTGACAAAAAAGTTTTCAACTTAGAAATGAAATTTTGACAAAATTTCTATATAGAAATGATATTTTGACAAATTTCTATTGATATGAAATGTCATAGAACAAATTTCTATTGATGTTATGAAAGATTGTGACAAAATTTCTATTTTGAGCGAATGAAATTTTGACAAAATTTTCGCTGATAGAAAATGGATTTTTGACTAAGAAATTTCTATAGAAATGAAATTTTGACAAGATTTCCTATAGAAATATGAAATTTTGGCAAAAATTCTTATAGAAATGAAATTTTACAAAAATTTCCATATAGAAATGAAATTTTCAGAAATTCCTAAAGAAATGAATATTTTCAGTCAAAATGTTGATCGGCTTAGAAAATCTAAAATGTTTTCCTCGAAAATTTCATATAGAAAAGAAATTGTTGCCAAAATTCTACAAAGAAGTAAATTTTGCACAAAAATTTCTTAAATAAAAAATTGAATAATCAAAAACTTTATATAGAAATGAAATTTTGGGAGTAAAAATTTTGGAAAGTTGTACAATTTCAAAAATCTATAAGAATAATGACAATTTCCTGAACGAATATTCTTTATACATAATTGAAGTTTTTGAATAAAATTCCTATATGGAAAAGAAATTTTTCGAAAATTTTCAATAGAAACCGTGCCGAAAATTCCTAATATAATAAAAAAATGTTGCTAAAAAATTCCATAAAAAGTGAATCTGTGCAATTAAAATTTCTTAGTAGAAATGAAAGACGTCACAATTTAACTGTAGAACTAAAAATTTTGACAAAATTTTCTATAGGAAAAATAGGAAATGTGATATGTTTAAACTTAAATAAGAAAAGAAATTTCTGGACATAAGAAAAGTTATATCTTTATAGAAATTTAAGTGAGTGAGAAATCTATCCTAGAGAATAACGAATATATTTGACAAAATTTCCTTATAGAAATGGAAATTTTGAACAAATATTTCCTGTAGAAATGAAATTTTGACAAAATTTCCTATAGCAATGAATTTTTAACAAAAATTCTTATAGAAATGGAATTTCGACACAAAATTTCCTAATATTTGGCAATAAAATCGATCATTTTATAGAAAATAAATCCTTGGAAACAAAAATTTTGATAAAAATTTCTTGAAGAAATGAAATTTTGATAAAAATTTCTTTGAATGAAATCATTTTGACAAAATTTTCTTTATAGAATGAAATTTTGAACAAAATTTCTTATAGAAAATGATATTTTTAGTGAAAAAATTTCCTATAAAGAGAAAGAAATTTTTGTGATAATGAAATTTCTATAGAAATACAATTTTGATCAAAACTTCCTATTAGAAATGAATTTATGACAAATTTCCTTTATAGAAATGAAATTTTTGACAGATTTCAATTCTATAGAAATGAAATTTTGGCAAAAATTCTTATAGAAATGAAATTTTTACAAAAATTTCCTATAGAAATAAAATTTTCACAGAAAGAATTTCTAAAGAAATGAAATTTTCACAAAATTTCCTATAGAAATGAAATGTTGACAAAATTCCTTGATACGAGAAATGAAATAGAGTGACAAAATTTCTATAGAACATTTGAGAAGATTTATGGCAAAAATTTCATATAGAACTATGAAAATCTTGACAAAAGTTTTACTATATGAGTAAATTAAATTTTGAACAAAATGTCGCTATAGAAATTAAATTTTGACAAATTCCTATAGATATAGCAATTTTGAATACAAATTCCTATTAGAAATGAAAAATTTTGACAAAATGTCCTATAGAAATTAAATTTTGTAAAAAAATTTCCATATAGTAGATTTATGAATTTCGTGAATATCAATATCTCTTGATATTGAAGAAGAAATTATATGTGATATCAAATTCGAATAAACGAATATTTTGAAAATTTTGACAGAATTTTCCTATAGTAATGAAATTTTTGACAAAATATTTCTTCTTATAGAAAATGAAATTTTGACAAAATTTCGCTATAGAAAATGATATTTTGACAAAATTTCGCTTATTTGATATAAATTTTGACAAAAATTTCTCTATTGATATGAAATTTTGACACAAAATTTCCTATTGAAACTGAAATTTTGAAACAAATTCCTATAGAAATGTAAATTTTTGACTAAAATTTCGTATAGAAAAATGAAATTCTACTACAAATTTTCCTCATAGAAATGAAAATTTCAGAAAGTTGCCTAGAGACGTGAATTTTTTAATAACTAAAACAGATTTAAAATATATTTGAAAATTTTGAATATCACCAATTTCAAGCCCATTTTTTTCTAATGCAAAAGGACATTTTATTATATTTATTATTTTTATGAGTGAATAATCATTATATAAGCATGAAAATCCATTACAATGCACAAAAGAGCAATGATTCAATTTACGGCAATAAAAAATAATAATTCTCCAATTGAATGCATGATTGAATCTGTCAAATGTGTTTTTCAAATATAAAAAAAAGATTATTATTGCTTTAAAACCCATATAACGTGTTATGAATTAACATCTAAACAATTTCAAATAGAAGGATTACATTCAACTCAATTTTAAACTCACAGCGAAAAACTAATTTTTTCCTCCATCTACATGGTTAGCAGTTAAAAAACACCTGTGTGTATCATTAATGTTTCTTGTTAGAGGTCTATATTGAATGTGGGGAAATTGGTCGAGAGAAAAAACAAAACGGAATAAAAGCAAACCAGAAAATAAAAGAAAAAAAGTACCAGAGCATGTTTGTAATGTTACTCTATCGTCCACTTGACACGAAAATGAAAATTTGCACAATCTGTCAGAATGTGTAAACATGACAAAAAAGTTGAATGTTATAAATAGCAGAAGAATTACTTCAAGCATTAAAGTAAATACTATATGGGGCATTTACACGAGAAAATCACCGAAAATCACGATGCACACATTAAACTCCCTTATTATATAACAATAGCTTTGGTATATAAAGAACTAGAGGAGATATTTTATACAATTTAATCAATTAGTTGTCTAATAATAAATAACTAATTAGTGATTGTGGAAATAATTAAAATCACTAATACAACCCATTGGACCATACGAGAAACATATAAAAAGTACTCATATATAAAAGCCAAAGAGTAGAGCAAATTAATAAAGTCTGTATCACTAAACAATGGAGCCACCGTGGGCAATGGTTCAGCAGATGACCGCCTTGCATACACAAGGTCGTGGGTTCGTATCTTATTTCGACCGGAACACGACCAAAAAGTTTGTCAGCGGTGGATTATCCCACCTCAAGTAATCGCTGGTGACATTTCTGTGGGTTTCAAACTTCTCTAAGTGGTTTCACTGCAATGTGAACGCCATTCAGACTTGGCTATAAAAAGGAGTCCCTTGTCATTGAGCTTAACATGGAATCGAGCAGCACTCAGTGATAAGAGAGAAGTCTCACAACATGTGTATCACAATGGACTGAATAGTCTAAGTGAGCCTGATACATCGGGCTGCCACCTAACCTAACCTAACTCTAACAATGATATCCGTCACCATAAATATGTAGGCCGAATCTTTAAAATTAATTGAGCACTCAGAGAAGCATGTGCCTAAAAAAGAACCAGGGTATTGAAAAGCAAACTTCTAGGACAATTTCACTGGGATGCACACCTTAGTTATGTAACCAAGATTAATAAAGTTAGACGGGATAAGATGTTCTTTTAATTCGATTATTTTAAAGTCATAAAATTTAAATTGGTTACTAATATTCAGTGGAGCAATCTTCCTCGTAGAAGTTTCAGAAAATTCCAACTTTTTCAATTATTATATTTTAATGAATACGCCCATCTTTTAATAAGGATCAATCACATTAAATAAAGGACAATATGAACTCGGTCCAATTGAAAAGTTTATATTGACTTTGGCACAAGGAAATCAACTTTAAATTTAGAGGAAATAGCGTCTTCTATGCTAAGCAATAATCTCTGTTCGTTATTATAAAAGACATGAAATCGTTTGACCCCTCGTGCGGGGGGAACATTGAAATATATCAAGTGTATAAGAAGTAAAGAAAAAACCTCGCAAGAACAACGCCTTCGCCCCTCAAAAATGTATGTGACATCTTTCTTGTTTTGGATATCAGGAAGTGTTGTAAAATTGACCGCAGAAAGCGCATGATTTTATATGACTTGTCATCAGCACGGAATCATCTAATCTTTAATATAATTCGCTTATTTTTTTGTCCCCTAAAATTTTGCCACTTATTGTTTCGGACAAAGATTAGTACCACAAAAATTTAACTGGGCGCTATTAGAAACAACAAAAATAAAAATTATCGCAATAAATACTGTGAAGAACAAACGGAGTTATGAAAGAAAATTGAAGTCAAGAGAACCAGGTCACTGGTAGTAGTTAAATTCAAAGAACCATGCTTTGGGAAGACATTTATTAGCAAGTGCTTTAAAGTTGGGGATCCTTCAGAAACAAATCTTTATTTATACCCGATCTCTGCTGGATGATGGTGGTCACCATAGGTCGGATGGGGGTATATTACTTTTGTCATTCAGTTTGTAAACCAGCTCATATCCCCATGTTATTTTATAATGATTATTATCTATGTCGCGAATTGATAATGTCAATCCAATACGCTTGTTACGAAAAATATTAGCTCTAACATAAGACCTCCATAACAAGTACATATAGTTCTTGGGTCGTGGCGTGGAAATTCTAAGTGCGATCTGAGCATGTCCGTTCGTACCGTATAATGCTGGTTGAAATTCGACCGCTACACTTGCGGCGAACGAAACAAGCTAATGCGCGGAACTTGAAACTTGCACAAGTAGCTTGTTATTGAGTGTAGTCGGGAGTGGTATTTCGAGTAGCCGCAAATGGCCGCGCATGATCGTCCATCTTTACGTATAGCCTCCATATAAACGGAACCGCGCTCTCCCGGCCCAATGTGAGCTTGGAGCCGAGTGTCCTCTAACAGAAGCGAAAATTTCCTACGCCCGGGCGATACCGGCGGCTGAAATTTCGGTACAGGAGTAGCGAGGCGTGGGAGTGTAAGTATAAGCGTGAGAAAACTGGATCCATACAGAACCAGTCCGCAAAAAGATTGGATCAGTACCGGTCACACTTTTTCGGCACATGCCCCCCATGCATAAACGGGACCCCGTGCGGCCAAGATTTGCTTGCGATCGCGCATCTACCGCAAGAGAAGCAAATTCTATTCGATCCGGCTTGAAATTTTCGTACATAAGTGATTAGTATAGGATGTCTCGTACCCCCGAACCATCTGTCAAAAATTGGTCCATATCAGTCTATAACTACATAAATTAAAGCTACCCATATACTAAACCGATTCCCTGGAACCCCCGATGTTGGCTTGCGGAGCCTCTACCAGAGAACCCAAAATTTCATTGATCACATCGATCTGAGCCTGATAATTTGATACATGTGTTAGTCATATGGTCTCGTAACGACCATCTCGCAAAAAATTTGGTCCAACATCCGGTCCCTTAAATTATATATAGCCCCCATTATACAACACGAGTCCCCGAATTATCCCGATATAACTTGGGTTGGGAGGCCATCCTCTAAGAAGAAGAAATTTCATCATATACCGATTTTAAAACTGGCTGAGAAAATTTGGTACATCGGTATCGGGTATAACTGTTTGAAGAAACAGATTTTTACTCTGAATGACACATTTCATCAGACATTATGAAATTCCATGCCATCGAGTCATGACCAGCGTACAAATTTGAAGAAACATATTCATATTATTAATATATGAATACATTTTCATCCAAATGAAGAAGTTTTCATGACCATTATCTGAAGTCGTGTCAGTCATTAATTTTGAGAATTTCTTCGACAATTTATAGCAGAGAATAATTTTGATGAAGTAATACTTTCAAGATAATGATGAAAATCATCATGTTCTTGAAAAGGAATTTACATAAATATGTGAGAATAGCTTCATCAACAGTATTGGAATGAAATCCAGCTTCCTCATAATTGATGAAGACGGAGTTCATTCAGATTTTGATGAAGTAATGTATCAACCCGCATTGGATGAGGTACTGGCATCGACTTATAAAATTGATGACGAGTAACTTCATAATTTCTAATGTGAAGATTTCATTCAAATTTGATGAAATATTTCATATCATTCCGGATGTTGAATGAACCGCATTTCATTTAGGCTATTGATGAAAAAATCATGGAGCCACATTAAGCGAACTTTTTTTCATCAAACGTTAGATTGAAAAGAAAATTTCTTTCCAATTGTTGGAAGAAAGGTTTTTTTATTTATCAGATGTATACTACGAGATATTAGACTTGTCAATAGGACTCACAATGCAACAGCATGAAAATTGCCTAGTAACTATCTATATGTGGCCAAAAATGATAGAATATAAAAATAAGAATCAGTCATAAGCTATGTCAGCAATGGCTAAGTCAATATTAGTTGACGATATAAAACAGTTATTGGGTCATAGGATAGCATTTCTAAAGAATTAAAATAAACCAAATCACTAATACACAACCGGTGGATTACCAGATCGCTCTACACCACTACTTCAAATATACGCAAAATTTTGCCTATATGTATCTTTGCAGTACTGCTAAAAACATCAAAAGGCATTACTCATAGAATTATAGATATATTCCCCTAATCATCTAAACATTGGAGTCTTCTTTGTTTTCTCTCGGCAACCACGTAAATGCTACAAAGACCCACGCCCCAGGATAATTGCAAAGCAAAAGAGAAGTGGACGGAAGTGAATTGTGCAAAACCAAGTTCTACAACGGAGCACGTACAATTCGACGCCAGATTTTTTTCTTATATTTTTAAAGGATTGGGTGACAAATTACATTAGCAACAGCTATTCAGTACGACATTACATGACAGATTTCTAACGGCAACAAAAACACAAAAAAAGAGGGCAGCGATTCATCACAATACATACTTAAGTGAGCAAACATTCCAGTATGCCGGTGGTGGCAACAGAGCATATATCCAGGGCTGAGGCAAAGGATATTCTACTTGTCTACACAGTTCATTAACTGCTAACACAGTGCATGTTGCTACTGCTAGCATCTCATAGAAAGCAACAGCAGCTTTTTGATTGAGTCGAATTAGCAGGCCTGCAGCGCGCATACAGTTTTGCTTAACAATGCCTGTTTTATCCTTTATTTGAATTTGAACTTTAAATGTTAAACATGCATGAATGGAAATTAACTCCACTTGCACGAGTGGCATATAGCTGGCACTAAAGTAATATACATATTTGTACGGCCAAGAGCTAGCTCCATGTGGAAATTAGAGGAAAATGATAGTGACGCAGAATAATGATGACTTTGTTGTTGTTGATTGTGGTCGACTTTTAGATGGCGGCTGACCACAAGGAGCACGATGAAGGTACAGTCATTGTAACAGCTGTCATAAACACATATAATTTAAGCTAGGTAGTTTGGGGTCGTCCTGCTAAGTTAGTTTTAGGAATCTTTATCACTTAACTGTTATAAATTAGAACCTTTAGATGGAAATACAACACCTTGTTCTATATATTCCTCCTTCAGTTATATTTGACGTATAATTATGAAAGGGCATATTTCGAAAGAAACGAGCGTCCCCTCAGACTGATGAAGTCTTAGATTCTTTCTGTATGCTTTGGCAGGCGCGTTTATTGTTACAGGAAAAAACAAATGGAAATGTGAAATCGCCCTCAAAAATAAAAGTTACTTGTATGTGCTCAAAAAGTGTATATACGTATATATCT
>PGFW01034934.1:0-15648 GCA_003123925.1 Haematobia irritans | reverse complement strand
GATCGTCTTAGGGGAAAAATTAAAAAAATTCTAAGGTCGATTTAGCGATGTCTGTCGTCCGTCTGTCTGTCTGTTGTTCAGATTATAGATATAGCTGCATATATATTTTTCACCGATCTGATTCATAGATTGGCTGTTCAGAGATTAGATATAGCTGCCAGTATATATTTTTCACCGATCTATGGTCATAATTGGCGTGATAATCAACCGACATCTTCCTCAAATTCCGTAATCAATATTTATGAGTCGTCGAAACTTGCCATATCAGCAAATCGGTTCAGATTCTAGTATAGCTCTATATAGCTTTCGCCCGATTTTACATTATTTTCCCAAGAGGCCAATTTTATTGCTCCGATTTAGTTGAAATTTTGCTATAGGGTAGAATTAGCATTGTACATATGCGTGCCAATATTTGGTGAATCGGGGTCAATAGATATAGCTCATATATAGCTTTCGGCACCGATTGAACTTATATGCGCCCCGCAGAAGCCGCAGGAGTTTACCCACATGTAACATTGATTCACAAGAAGAACGTGAATTTCATCGTGAGTGTGAATTATTCACCGGTGAATGTGAGTTTCTTCGTGGAAGCGAGTGATTTTGAGAAACGTATAGTGAATTTTTCCGCCGCATGCTTTGAACGTGGAAATTTTCGTGATGTGAAATGTTCCAATCGTTAGATATAGCACGCGACAGAAAATCGAAGAAGTGTTCTGAAAGATTTATTAATTTCCTTATTGATATGAAATTTTGAAAAATTCCTATTAAGAAAATTTGACAAAATTTCTATTGAAATGAAATTTTGACAAATTTCCTAATAGAGATGAAATTTGACTAAAATTTCCGTAGTAGAAATTGAATTTGACAAAGATTATCCTATAGAAACTGAAATTTTGGCAAACATTCTGTAATAGAATATGAAATTTTACAAAATTTCCGGAATTCTATCGAATGAAATTTTCAGAAATTTCACTAAAGAAATGAAATTTTCACAAAATTTCCTAAGGAAATAAAATTTTCCGAAAATTTCATATAGAAAAGAAATGTTGCCAAAACTTTTACAAAGAAGTGAAATTGTGCAAAAATTTCTTATAAAAATGAATAATTTCAAAAACTTTATATAGAAATGAAATTTTGGGAAAATTTATTGTTGAAATGAAATTTTGACAAAATTTCGTATAGAAAGAAATTTTGACGAAATTTCTTATACATATGAAGTTTTGAAAAAAATTCCTATAGAAAAGAAATTTTTCGAAAATTTTCAGCAGAAACCGTGCGAAAATTCCTAAAAAAAAAAATTTGCCTAAAAATTCTTTTCCTAAAAAAAGTGAATTGTGCAAAAATTTCTTGTAGAAATGAAAGACGTCACAAATTTCCTTGTAGAACTAAAAATTTTGACAGAAAGTGTTATACTGATTGAGAATTAATTATTATATATATTCCTCGATGAGAAATAACCCCCTATAGAGAAGTAGAATTTATTGTGGTTGCACAAAATCGTTTCAGTAAAAGCAGTAGAAATTTTATTTATGAGAAAAATATAATAACTGAATGAGAAAACACCGCAACCATAATTTAGCGACAAAAATTATCCGTATAGGATAATGAAATATGTATCACGCAAAACATTGATCCTCTGAATCAGCAAATGAAACAACTTCTTGACAAATTTCCTAAGCCCATTATTGATTTCTCTACACTTATAAAATCTCTACACTATTAGAAATGCGAACGTGTTTGACAGAGTCAAATAATTTTTCCTTCACAGCAGAAATTCAATTTGTAAGCCCGACAAATGTGTTAATACATTATACGAGATGAGTGAACGAAATATTTTATCAAACAAGCGTTCATCTGCATTATTTGAAAGTGAAGGCAATTTTCTGATTCAAAAGTAACTCTTATTTTGTTGTAAGAAAATCGGAGAAGTTTGAATAACACAAAAATTATCTAATATACTGTAATTGGTCAATCTTTTCATCACACAATTTTCTCCTCCTCTATCAGCATTAATATTTAGTTTTAGATTGAAGAACCTAATAATCGTATAGAAATGTAAATTGGTGAATTTGATATACAATTTCGTTACATTAGAACCATAAATGGCACATTGACCAGTTATAGTGTGTGAGTCGATAAACCCTATTAATTCTCTCTGTATAGGAAAGTGAATATCACCGCTTGAAGCAAAATTTCCACTTGATTCTGTGAAATGAAAATATATAAATGCACAAATATTATGAACAAGATGTGGTTACCAGGTTATAGTAGAGAATAAGTATAAGTGGTCCTGAACAAAAAAAATATAATACAATTGTCCGTTATGAGGTATAGTGAATCCGTTTACAAAAGTTGCAATCAATTCCCTGTTTCCGTTGGAATGTGCCCTTATAGAAATAAAATTTCAGAAAAATTTTCCTAAAGAAATGAAAATTTTCACAAAATTTCCGCTATAGAACATCGAAATGTTGACAAAATTTCTACCGTATAGAAATGAAATTGTGACAAAATTTCCTATAGAAATTAAATTTTGGCAAAATTTCCTATAGATATGAAATTTTGACAAAATTTCCTATAGAAATTAAATTTTGACAAAATGTCCTATAGAAATTAAATTTTGACAAAATTTCCTATAGATATGAAATTTTGATAACAAATTCCTATAGAAATGAAATTTTGACAAAATGTCCTATAGAAATTAAATTTTGTAAAAAATTTCCTATAGTAATGAAATTTTGATATCAAATTCCTATAGAAATGAAATTTTGATATCAAATTCCTATAGAAATGAAATTTTGACAGAATTTCCTATAGTAATGAAATTTTGACAAAATTTCTTCTTATAGAAATGAAATTTTGACAAAATTTCCTATAGAAATGATATTTTGACAAAATTTCCTATTGATATGAAATTTTGACAAAAATTTCCTATTGATATGAAATTTTGACAAAATTTCCTATTGAAATGAAATTTTGACAAAATTTCCTATAGAAATGAAATTTTGACTAAATTTCCTATAGAAATGAAATTTTGACAAAAATTTCCTATGAGAAATGTTATTCATTTTTATAAGAAATTTTTGCACAATTTCACTTCTTTGTGAATGTTTGGGCAACATTTCTTTTCTATAGGAAATTTTCGGAAAATTTTATTTCCTTAGGAAATGTCTGGAAAATTTCATTTCTGCTGGAAAATTTTGGGAAGTCTTACAGGTTCTTACAGAAAAAAAATCATTAAATTTAGTATCTATAGAAAATTTTTGGAAAATCTCATTCCATTTGGAAATTTTCGGAAAATTTCATTTCTATAAAAATTTTTCGAATAAAATCTTTTCAATTATTTTCATTATTTTTTAGCTGTGGAAACCTTATTACGTCTCCATTATCGAGCACAATATGTGTATAAATATTAAATATCCCCCATTCTATATTCAATTCACCACCAAATTTTTTCTATAGAATAACTTTATTGAACCAACAAATAGACATCGATTGACATGTCAAAAGTATCATATTCAAAATTTAATATTCTTCATTTTCTTCTTCGTTACCCCTATAAATCTAACAACGTCTGCTTTTGGTTATTGGCTATAAATGGCAGACCGTCATTGACCTTTATGAAATTATTTACTCATGTTTCAAATTTTACAACGTGCCTTAAATATGAAATATCCACCCTCAGTAGGAAAAAAAAAATAAGCGTGGATAAACTGATTGGCTGAGATGAAGTAGTAATTTATCATTTATTCTCATCTTTAAAAAATAAATTATGCGGGTACTACTTCTAGCCTTTCGCTGGTGAAAAAGAAATACAATTTTGTCTCAAAGAGTCCAATTACTTTTCCTTTAAAGTAGGTATAATTTTCTTAAATTAACTTTTAATGAAAATTAAAAAAAGTGGTAATTATAAAAGTCATTAGGCATGTGCTTTTCACACAATTTCCTTCTCAACTAACACACACGCATTCGGACATGGTGTTCTGCAGTGTTTCCTGTCACACCATTTCCTCTATAGTAGTTTAGTCTTTTGGACTTCGAAATTTCCGTGTTAGCTGCTTAGCCCTTAAGGGATAGTAAAAAAGTAAAGTTTTAAATCTGCTTTCAATGTGTGTTTTTGTTGAATGACTTTTAAAGACCTTAGTGCCTAAAAGTATACTTCATTATTTGAAACAATCACATTTAGCTCGGCCGCTGAATTTGAAATTGTTGTGAGTGTGTGTTTGTGTGATATTCTTAGCTGTTTGTAGTTTTTCAGGTTTCCTAGTATTCTTGCATCTTTCCGGAAAGTCTTAACATCCGTTGCTAGAATAAGGCCTGAATGGACGGACATACTTGTGTCTGTTACTAATGAGGTGTAAAATTGTTTTAACTAAATGTCAATGTTTCACATTAATTCTCGTTGCAAGAAATACACAAAAAGGAATTATCTGAAAACCACCTACATTATTTGAAATTGTATTTTTTTACTTGCAATTCTGTAGTATATTTCCCAAAAAATCATTTCTACAAGAAATTTTGTTAAAATTTCATTTTATAGGAAAATTTTTTAAAAATTTCAATTTATAGAAAATATTGTAAAAATGTCATTTTATAGAAAATATTGTAAAAATTTCATTTTATAGAAAATATTGTAAAAATTTCATTTTAATGGAAAATTTTGTCAAATTTTTTTGTTATAGGAAATTTTGTCAGAACTTTATTTGTCAAAATTTTATTTCTCTAGTATTTTTTTTTTTAAATTTCATATCTATAGGAAATTTTCTTAAAATTTCATATCTATAGGAAATTTTCTAAAAATTTCATTTCTATAGGAAATTTTCCGGAAATTTCATTTCTATAGGAAATTTGCGGGAAATTTCATTTCTATAGGAAATTTTCGGGAAATTTCATTTCTATAGGAAATTTTCTGAAAATTTCATTTCTATAGGAAATTTTCCGAAAATTTCATTTCTATAGGAAATTTTCCGAAAATTTCATTTCTTTCGGAAATTTTCTGAAAATTGAATTTCTATAGGAAATTTTCCGAAAGTTTTTTACTATGGGAATTTTTTTTCAAATTTCAAAAAGAACATTTTTTGAAAATTTTTTTTACTATAAGAAATTTTCTGAAAATTTCTATTGGAAATTTTCTGAAAATTTCAATTCTATAGGAAATTTTCTGAAAAACATATATTGGGAAATAAAATATTTCCCAAAAAATCATTTCTACAAGAAATTTTGTTAAAATTTCATTTTATAGAAAATATTGTAAAAATTTCATTTTAATGGAAAATTTTGTAAAATTTTTTTGTTATAGGAATTTTTATCAGAACTTTATTTTATTTATTTACGACAATACAATAAGCTAGAAAGGCCAATAATAGCGCATTGCCTCTATAACTAATTAATTATATGAAATCTAAAATAAATTTACTATTTAATTATACAACAATATGACTGAATTTTTAAAAAAGTGTACAACTTTATTTGTCAAAATGTTGTTTCTCTAGGATTTTTTTTAAAATTTCATTTCTATAGAAAATTTTTGCACAATTGCATTTCTATGGGAAATTGCCTTAAAATTTCATATCTATAGGAAATTTTCTAAAAATTTAATTTCTATAGGAAATTTTCTAAAAATTTCATTTCTATAAGAAATTTTCCGAAAATTTCATTTTTATAGGAAATTTTCTGGAAATTTCATTTCTATAGGAAATTTTGTGAAAATTTCATTTCTATAGGAAATTTTCCGAAAATTTCACTTATTTAGGAAATTTTCCGAAAATTTCGTTTCTATAGGAAATTTTCTGAAAATTTAATTTCTATAGGAAATTTTCCGAAAATTTCATTTCATTTCTATAGGAAATTTTCCGAAAATTTTATTTCTATAGGAAATTTTCTGAAAATTTCATTTCTATAGGAAATTTTCCGAAAATTTTTTACTATAGGAATTTTTTCAAATTTCAAAAAGAAAGTTTTTGAAAATTTGTTTACTATAGGAAATTTTCTGAAAATTTCAATTCTTTAGGAAATTTTCTAAAAAAAAATTAATATAGGATTTTTCTTTTTTTTAATGTCTCATTCCTATAGGAAATTTTGTCAAAATTTCATTTCTATAGGAAATTTTGTCAAAATTTCATTTCTATACGAAATTTTGTCAAAATTTCATTTCTATACGAAATTTTGTCAAAATTTCATTTCTATACGAAATTTTGTCAAAATTTCATTTCTATATGACATTTTTGCACAATTGCATTTCTATGGAAAATTGTATCAAAATTCCATTTTAATTTTTTAAAAATTTCAATTCTATGGGAAACTTTTTAAAAATTTAATTTCAATAGGAAATATTCCGAAAATTTCATTTCTATAGGAAATTTTTGCAAAAGTTTACATATATGGGAAATTTTCTCAAACGTTCATATCTATAGAAAATTTTCTCTAAATATTATTTAGATAGGAAATTTTCCCAAAATTTTCTCAAAATATCATTTCTATAGAGAATTTCCTCAAAATTTCATTTCTATAAGAAATTTTTCAAAATTTCATTTCTGTAGGAAATTTTCTGAAATTTCATTTCTATGGGAAATCTTCCGAAAATTTCATTTCTATAGGAAATTTTCAAAAAATTTCATTTCTATGGGAAATCTTTCGAAAAATTTCATTTCTATAGGAAATGTTCCGAAAATTTCATTTCTATAGGAAATTTTCTCAAAATTTCTTTTCTATAGGAAAATTTTCTGAAATAGGTTTTGTGGGAAATTGTATCAAAATTTCATTTTAATTTTTTAAAAATTTCAATTCTATGGGAAATTTTTTAAAAATTTCATTTCTATAGAAAATTTTCGTAACATTTCATTTCTATAGGAATTTTTTGCAAAAGTTTACATATATGGGAAATTTTCTCAAACGTTCATATCTTTAGAAAATTGTCTCTAAATATTATTTATATAGGAAATTTTCCCAAAATTTTCTCAAAATATCATTTCTATAGAGAATTTCCTCAAAATTTCATTTCTATAAGAAATTTTTCAAAATTTCATTTCTGTAGGAAATTTTCTGAAATTTCATTTCTATAGGAAATCTTCGAAAAAATTTCATTTCTATGGGAAATATTCCGAAAATTTCATTTCTATAGGAAATGTTCCGAAAATTTCATTTCTATAGGAAATTTTCTCAAAATTTCATTTCTATAGGAAATTTTCTGAAATGGATTTTGTGCAGCGATTGGAATTTCACTTCTGTTTATTCCGTTACTATAGGACATTTTTTTAAAAATGTCTTACTATTGAAAATTTTCTCAAAATTTCTTTACCATATTCAAAAATTTTGTTACTATTGGAAATTTTTTCAAAATTTCTTTACTTTAGGAAATTTCCTCAAAATTTCCTTATTTTTTCTCAAAATTTCTTTACTATAGGAAATTTTCGCAAAACTTCATTTCTGTGGGAAATTTTTTCAAAATTTCTTTACTCTAGGAAATTTTCTCAAAATTTCCTTACTTTAGGAAATTTTCTCGAAATTTCTTTACTATAGGAAATTTTCGCAAAACTTCAATTCTATGGGAAATTTTATTCAAAATTTCTTTACTCTAGGAAATTTTCTCAAAATTTCATTTCTATAGGAAATTTTCTAAAAATTTTATGTCTATAGGAAATTTTCTGAAAGTTTAATTTCTATTGGAAATTATCTGAAATGGATTTTGTATAGCGATTGGAATTTCACTCTTATTTATTCCTGTATTTTATACTTTGCATGAAAGCCTTGATCTATCTCTATCCTTCTATGCTATTTCCCCTTCCAAGGCAATGAACAAAAGTTCTTTACTAGGAAAACATTTGCAAACTGTTTCCCCAAATGCCAAGTACAGAAACATACAATAAGTGCTCCACTGGCTGGTGTGTCCAATTCATTAACGTCCTAATGAGCAATGAAGGGTGGGTTTTGGGTGCGGTGTCTCGTGTTGTCTGCGACATTTGGGTGTTAGAAAAATAGTCTTCACATTACATTTTTGGTTAATTTAATTATGTATAAAGCATTTTCAGTATACACTCATACATATGTATAATAAAGCAATTATATTTTGTATAGGGAAAATTTCCCCTAGGGAAATCTTTTTCATATTTTCTTCTTTTAGTGTACAAAGTGTTTTATTTATTAGAAATTTCGTGGCTCAATATTATTCAACTTTGCTTTTATAGCTCTATCATGTTAAATCCTTGCTTAATTGACAAATATATTTCCATATGTCAAAAAGTCCTGCGGGGGCTCTTAAATGTCATATGTACAAAACTATAAAAGACTCAACATCCACATTTGAAATGGATATAGGGTATAAAGACTTACTACCTTGGCGTTTATTATAGATCATTAACTTTTAATTTATTTTTGAATTTATTCTTCATGTTTACCTTAGAATTCTTGAAATACTTTAGTAGTAGTAGTAGTTTTCTTATTATAATAAAACTTAAATCTGTCTATTCCAACCAATTGAGCTAATTTTGTTTCTTGTCATAGACATTCAACAACTTCCTGATATTGCTGTTACCTCAATATTCTCTAATTTATGAAGACATAAAATCATTACAACCATTATAAAACTTTTTATAAAGTCATAGGCTATACAATTTTATGAATGCCATTCCATAATGATCCCTTCCAATCACATTTGTCTTGCATTTGTGGTGACATATTTATTCTAGTACAGTAGAAATATTCTTTTACCGAAGTGACTTCATCTGTGATGAATAATTGAAATGCATTAGAATCCTACACATTTCATACGAAATATTAATAATTTAGGAATTTTTCTAATAGTAAAAAATTTTAAATAAATTAAAAAAGTAAAATGAAAATGTTCGAAAATCTGTATTTATATCTTTTTATATGCAAATTAAAAATGCTGGATTGTTTCAAGTGTTTGAGAATTTATTCTGAAAAAATAGATTTGGTTCTAGTCCAGTCATATAGGACAACACTCCAGATGTTTTTATTTGAGACTTATTTTATTAAAGCCAATATTTCGGGTTTGACATCATCAATCTTCATCAGGGACCCCCCCCCCCCCCTCAAGGTATTTGAATAAAACGAAAAGTGAAATTGCACTGTATTGTTTTACGGAAAAAAATTTACAAACTGATTGTACTTGTTAGTAAATTGTCCCATCGCTTACTTTTTCATTTCTAATAGATAATTTTTTCAACATTTCATTTCTTATAGGAAATCTTTTGTCAACATTTATTTTTATAGAAATTTTGTCAAAGATGTAATTCCTATAAGGAAATTTTGTCAAAATTTAATTTCTATAGGAAATTGTTCGTCAAAGCATTTCATTTCTATAGGAATTTTTGTCTAAAATTTCATTTCTATAGAAATTTTGTCAATTTAAATTTCTATAGAAAATTTGTCAAATTACATTTCTAAAGGAAAATTCTAAAATATGAAATTCTAAAGCATATTTAGTCAAAATTTCAATTTCTATAAAAAATTTGTCAAATTTCATATTCTATAGGAAATTTTATCAAAATTCATTTCTATAAGAAATTTGTCAAAATGTCAGCTTCTATAGGAAATTTTTGTCACATAAATGTCATTTCCTATAGGGAAATTTTGTCAAAATTTAATTTTCATTTTCTGTAAGGAAATTTTGTAAAAATTTCATCTATAGGAATTTTTGTCCAAAAATTTCAATCTATGAGGAAATTTTGTCAAAATTCATCTATAGGAAAATTTTGTCCAAAATTTCATTTTGCTAATAGGAATTTGTAAAATTTTCAATTCTATAAGCAAATTTTGGTCAAAATTCTCATTTTCGAAAAGAAAATAATGTCAATAATTTCATTTTTCCTAAAAGAAATTAATGTCAAAATTTCATTTGCTACACAGAAATTATTGTCAAATTTCATTTGATAGGAATTTTGTCAACATTTCATTTCTTTAGGAAATTTTTATCAACATTTCATTTCTATATGAAAATTTTGTCAAAATTTCATTTCTATATGAAAATTTTGCCAAAATTTCATTCTCTATATGAAAATTTTTTGTCAAAATTTCATTTTTTAATAATGAAAATTTTTGTCAAAGATGCCATTTCTATAATGAAATTTCTGTTCAAATTCCATTTCTATAGGATTTTTTGTCCCAAAAATTTAATTTCTATAGAAAATTGTCAAATTACATCTTCTAAAGAAATTCTCAAAATTAAATTTCTAAAGCATATTTTTGTCAAAAATTTACATTTCTATAGGAAATTTTGTCAATAATTTCATTTCTGTAGCAATTTTAATCAAATTATCATTTCTGTAATAAAAATTTTGTCAAAATTTCAATATCTATAAGAAATTTTTGTCAAAATTTCATTTCTATAAAGAAATTTTGTCAAAATTTCATTCTATAAAGAAATTTTTGTCAAAAAATTTCATTTTCTAATAGGAAAGATTTTGTCAAAATTTCTTTCTATACACAGAAAAAAATTTTTCGCGTAGTTAAATTAACGCTAAATTTAACTTATTTTTATTGGAAACAAATTATTTGCTAGTATTTAAATTTTATTATTTTTTTCGATAATTTCTACAGCTAAAATGAAAATCTTATCTTATTTAGTATCTCTCAATTTTATGAAAAACTAAACATGGGTATACAAGTTCAAATGAATTCGTACACATAAGTCAATATGAACTAAAGGCAAACGAAGAATTTTCGTACGATTCCCAAAAAAATAGTAAGAAATGAACTAAATGTATGGTTAAAAATGTGAATGATTTGGCGCCAATGATTTCTTCATTTATTTTTAGTTCATTTTTTCTTCTATGAGCAGGATGTAATTTCGTGAACTGCAGTTAAAAGTACAAGCGGGCATTAATTTTCCTGGTTTTAACACCGTTTTGGGGAAATCTCAAAATGTGGAGTAGAATTTAAGTTCAGTTTTCGTGCGTGGTAGTTCATCCTTCCTATAAAACAGTTCACTTTTTTTCGGTGTAGGAAATTTTGTCAAAATTTCATTTCTATACTGAAAAATTTTGTCAAAATTCCAATTTCTATGGGATCAATTTTGTCAAAATTTCATTTCCTATAGGAAATTTTGTCAATTTCATTTGCTATAGGAAAATTTTGTATCACACCATTTCATTTCTATAAAGAATTTTTTATCAACATTTCATTTCTATAGGAACTTTTTTTGTCAAAAATTTCATTTCTATAGGAAAATTTTTGTAAAAATTGCATTTTTCAGGAAATTTTTTATCAACATTTCATTCTTTAGGAAATTTTTACTCAACATTTCATTTCTATAATGATTTTTTTTTTTTCAAAAAATTCATGTTCTATAGGATATTTTGTGAAAATTTCAATTTCTATAGGAAATTTTGTCAAAACTTCATTCTATAAGAAATTTTTGTGCAAAATTTCATTTCTTAGGAAATTTTGTCAAAAATTCATTTCTAATAATGAAATTTGTCAAAATTTCATTTGCTGTAGATTTGTCAAAATTCCATTTTCTATAGGAAATTTTTGTCTCATTCAATTTCTTATAGGAAATCTTTAGTCAAAGATTTCATTTCTATAGAAATTGTCAAAAAGTTCATTTCTAAATATGGAAATATTTGTCAAAAAAATTCCGATTTCTATAGAATTTTGTCAAAAATTTCATTTTCTATAGGAAATTTTGTCAAAATTTCATTTCTAAAGGAAATTTTATCAAAATTTCATTTCTATAGGAAATTTTTATCAGCATTTTATTTCTATAGGAAATTTTGTCAAAATTTCATTTCTACAAAATTTTTTTTTCAAAATTACATTTCTATAGGAATTTTCTTGAAAATTTTGATTTCTATAAAAGAATTTTTAAAAAACGAATTTTTGAGCGTGTTTTGGCAAGAGATTTTGAATTAAGAGTTTATTCATATATTTTTAAAAAATTGCAAGAAAGGCCTTGATATGTTTTATTTTATGTTTTATTATTATATGTTTTATTATATGTTTTATTTTATTATATGTTTTTAATTTTTTTAATTTTAACAAGAAAATTTATGATTTCTTATGCATTTTCTGGTTATAATTATGGTTGGATTGTTCTTTAGATTTGAGTCTAACCAATGAAACTAATTATTTCCGAATAAAATTAATTATAAATACTTTTTTATTTAATTACTATTGGATAATTGAGATCATAAATATTTTAAGTTTTAAAACTTAAAAAGTTTTCTTAATTAATTAACATTATTTTTTAATTTGATTAAAAAATTAGTTTCATCAGTTAATTTTTTTTAATTGATTATGTTTCAACTTCAATAAGCTTATTAATGGGAAAATAGTTTGGTAATATTTTTGAACTGTCCTTTAAGAAATTGAATTCATTATTTTTAACTAAAAGAAAAAGCGCAATAATTAAATCATAAAAATTAATTGGAAACAAATATTTTATTTAATTGGTGTCGGTGATTTGAAAGTATCATTTTCTTTGGATTCAAAAAAAAAAATACAATACAAAAAAAACAAATTAATACATCTATTAATTCCGTGATTTAAACGACAAAAAAATATTCGGCAATTTCTCTTTTTATATTATTCTACATGCAAAAAAAATCCGGTTCAATCACGAAATTATAAAAAATTGAACCAATTAATTTTTTAATTGTAAATGTCTTCAATCACTAGAAATTATAGTATTATATTAAAAAATTAATTGAAACAGTCCAATTAAAAAATTAATTGATCCAATTACAAAAAAAATGAAATGATACCTATTAATTTGTGTGATTGAATTTTCATTTCAAATAAAAATTTGTTTGAATCAATTAGATTTTTGGATTGAATTATTTTTTTTTTTTTTCAAATTCAATTAAGATTTTAATTGGAACACTTTTTTCGTGAAATTTTTTTCTTGTGTACAAATCTTCTGTCTAAAAAGAAAATCACTAATAATCTATTTGTACAGGCAAAGCGTTTCGCAAAAAATTCGGATTTTAAATTTCTGTGGGGAAGTTTTCGTATGGGATACTAGAGAATTTCTATTAAAAAAGAAATATTATAAAAAATATAAAGAAATATTTTTCAAAAAATAAGTAAAATAAATTATTTATTCTTATTTATTTATTTATTATATTCTTCATTATAATTACAAATCATAATAAATATATAACAAAAAGCAACTAGCAAACATAGGCCATCCGGTTTTTATAGAATAATTAAAAAATAAGAATGTACGCTAAAAAAATAAAAAATTTCATATAGATGCAATTCCCAAATGAAAATATTCCAGCAATGATGTACGATATTCGTTAAATATAAAAGGAATGTATGTGGGCCATAAACAAACGCCTATTAGTTAAAAAAAATAACAATTAATACGATCAATTATTTTTGTGATTGAACCCAAAAATTTAATGCCAATTTCTTATTTTTATTATCTACAAAATCGCTGTCTAAAGGAAAATCAAAAAAAAATTATTTGTATAGCAAAGTATTCGCAAATTTCGGATTTTTTTTTAATTTTATTGTGGCGAATTTTGTTATGATAAGAAAATTTCAAATTTTTTCATTCATCCATTATAAAGAACTAGAAAAGGTAATTTTCAAAAAATGTAAATCATAAAAAAAATTAATAAAAATAAAAAATTTCATAAATAAAAAAATTCGCAAAAATTCATATAGAATGGCAATTTTGCGAAAAACTTCCTAAATAAAATGATCCCCAGCAAATGGTGTACGACATCGTTAATCGTAAAAGGAAAGTGGGCGCATAACAAAGCCTTTAGTGTCAATTTTTCATGGCGAATCCCATAACCAATATACTGGCGAATATTCTCTCTCAATACGAATTCTATTGCATTCAGACGATTGCGAACTGATTTCCCACCCTGGGGGGATATTGGCGAAGTGTCCTATGAAGTTATTAAGGAAACCTCATAAACTTTTTAATAGATCAATTGAAAATAAATAAAACACAAGACCACAACAACAGAAAATTTTGTCCAGGCTAGTCATAATTCCTTTAATTGAAAATAAAATTGGAGCTTTTATTGAAAATCTTAGTGCTAAATTCTCATTTTTTCTCATTTCATTAGCAGCTCTCAACATTCAACCATAGAAAACCTCAAGATGTTGGTTTGTACCCGAAGGTCATTGCCGTATTAATTACAAATGTGCTGGCTAATGGACAATTGGCGAAAAATAAAAAACATCAACCCAAATTAAATGGAGAGGACCAGATGCCATGATTTGGTATTGTGGGTGACACCTTTTTCGTTTAATCAATTTGAAAAATGGTTTCACTCTACCATTAGCTCGGTGGAGGAAAAATCGAGTCTTGACGGGCTCATATCAATGCCTCTTGGAACTGTGGATAGCATTGGTACTGTAGTCAGCAGGTCTGCTATAGTATCCATAGCTCGTTTGCCTGATCTAAATCAGGATTTTATTGAGACCTATCTGTTGCCGGGACAAACGGCCTGATTTTCGATTGTATGATTGGTCAAGTACATACAAGGCATGAAACACATAGTCCGCAGGTGGATTAAAGATGATTATGCCTTTGCAAATGGATAAACTACGTATGGTGATATTACCCAATGGTGCTTTGGAAATAGATGAGGTGAACTTTTCGGATAGAGGAGTGTATCAGTGTAATGTAACATCGGGCTCCATATCACGGCTAAGCAGTAAGACCAATTTAAATATGAAGAAAATGTTGGAGAATGCCGACAATCCCATAGCACCATCATTTCTGGTGGGCCCATCACCACAAACGGTTAAAGAGGGTGATGTGGTCACATTAGATTGTGTGGCCAATGGTGTTCCTAAACCTCAAATTAAATGGCTACGCAATGGTGAAGAATTGGATTTAAATGATTTGGATTCAAGATTCTCACATCATTGGTAAGCTGGATCTCCTACAAATCTCTTCGGCAGAAGATATCGGATTCGTGGAATTATCAATGTCGTGCCAGTAACAACTGTGGACTCTTAGATGCCCAAGCTACTGTGGCAGGTGGCAAAGTTACCAGCTAAATTCAATACAAAGTCCTAAGGATAAGACAGCATATGAAAAGGAGGAAATTGGAGCTGGAATGTGCATACGTGTAAAACCTAAACGCGGTTATTAAATGGTTAAAGATGGTGACTGTCCATTACGTCCAAATGATTATATGCAAATTATTGCCAGTCAATAATCTACGTCTCATTCTTGGCCTATTGCCCTCCGATGCCGGTTATGTTCATGCGTGGGAACTAATCCCTGCTGGGTAATGTTTCAGGCTGGAGCCCGTTTGCGTGTTCTACAACCAGGTGAGTAGGGATTGAATGAAATGTCCTCAAATGTGTTGAAAACAAAAACACTTTGTATCGCTCTGTGATTAGACAGGGAATTATTTTAATGATATGTGAAATTATAGGCTCCTCCTAAATACAGCATAAAATGATTCCTTCCCCCCAGCTAACATAGATGTAGGAATTTTTTAAATAAATTAATGGTTTGGGAAATTATTAGTTTGCATATCACATTTATTGAGGATGTAAAAATGAAAAAATAATTATTGTAAAAAAAATATTTTAATAACAACAAATGGAAAGCTAGGAAAAGCTTTTTAACGACCAGGAAGTTGCTTCCACCTGATAGGCCAATAATTCCGGCTTCATTTCCCCACTTTTAGTTTGTTTGGATTTGAGCGAACC
>PGFW01034933.1:22791-34250 GCA_003123925.1 Haematobia irritans | reverse complement strand
GGAAAAATTACAAAATTCGGCCACCAATCCTTTAACACATAGAACCGATGTTTCACTTGATGCGCCACATGGTTGCCGTGCTTTATATATATAAATATTGAAAAAGCCCTCTTAACTTTAATCATATTTATTTTTTGTCTTCTTCGAATTATTTCCTTCAACTACATAAATTTTTTATCCCGATTGTTTGACAATCTAAACATGTTTCTCTGTGAAAAAACTAAAACTATTTGTTAAGACAGTAGTTACTTTGTATAAATTTTCGTATACACCGATTTCTAACCTTACACACATAAGTCCCGGCATATCGTGTTATGTTCGAGTGTGGATATCCTACACAGTGCTTGATTACAAATACTTTAGGCAGCTCTTTTATCCACAGCAGAACTATGCATCACACTGAAAATATACCGCAGTAGTGATATACTTCAACCAGGAAGAACAAAGGATGTTGGTTAAGTTTTTTAGAAATTTTGGAGTCTATCTCTCTCCAGATGATAAATTTAAACTACCCAGTATTAACCAACCCTTGGCATCACCGCCGATATCCATTTTAAAAAATAAGTAAATATTTTTCCGAACAAATTTCCCAAGACAAATTTGAATTATGACATAATTTAAAGTTTTTTTCATTTCTTGTAAAGCTAGCAAGATTTTTTATGTGCTTTGAGTTTGAAAACCGAGGACAATATAAAAAGTTTGGCGAGTTTCAAAATATTGCCCTAAATGAATACATCACAAAAAGGAATCCATCATGTCCTTACCTATTATAATACTTGGCACGAATAACTGGAAGTCCCTAAATCGAAATAGCCTTATATAATTCTCCAACTTGAAGACCGCATTCTTCGTTTAACGCTATTAAAATGTAAAATAATTACAATATTACATTTTTAAATAAAGTAAATCATCAATTTGAAACTCATCTTTTTTAAAGGAAGATACATAATCGACACCTTTTAGGTATACATCTTCATCAATCTCACTCCTTCAATTTGTCGTGCCCACTTTAAATTTTTAATTTCTTATCTTACATGTATTTTTGGCTTTCTAATATTGTCTAACTAACGTACATACAATAAAAATTAAAATATATATATTAAAGTAGTTACTCGAATGCGGAAAACTTTTACGTTCTCTAATAACCATATTTATACTTCCAATTCATCTTTTATATGAAACCTATAACATCAAAATGTTGTTGTAAAATCATATGCCCATTTAGGGTGCGTGATTAGAATAGAGAGTTCAACGTTTTTTATTGTTAAAATTTTTAATTCTTACGACGCCAGATTGAGCAAGTTATCCCCAGGAGAAACAATGATTCGACAGTGTCGTCGTTCGGACCACCAAATCATAATATCCCATACTATAAGAGCAAAATAATATAGATCAGCCAGCTATGTTTTATGCGTGCGGATCGGCCCAATGATCTATATAAATTGTTTAATGATATACCTGCAAACCGCAATAAGGTGTGGCTCTCATAATCGATTATCAGTGAACCATGTCATGGTTTTCTCGCGCTATCTCTAAACAGAAAAAAATACATCGAGTTCTTCTCCTCCAACTACTAACAATGTATATAAAAATAAAGTTTACTAATTTTTTTAAATATTTGATAAAAAAAGTAGAATATTTCTAGTTATCCCCATCATAAAATAAGACACTCAAATGACATCGGTCTTGCAGTTATTTAAGCAATGTGCCCAAGATTTTTTTTCCAATGTCCTTAATTGGTCCTTAAAAGAATTTGCATGAATTTTCTCTATAAAATTTAAATTAGTTCAAATATATAGAGTAATATCATCCATTCGTAAATTTTAAGTTGCGATTTCACAATACACCTCTAATACCCATAATTGTTCTTGGTATTTTTATGAAAAAACTTTTTTCGTCGTCGAAAAAAGGACGCCACTTAAGGAAAAGCAAAAACACAAAATCAACTT
Organism: Haematobia irritans; assembly: GCA_003123925.1. Lineage (NCBI taxonomy): Eukaryota > Metazoa > Arthropoda > Insecta > Diptera > Muscidae > Haematobia > Haematobia irritans. The sequence goes on along the minus strand of PGFW01034933.1, from coordinate 32,301 downwards.
TTCATTTATTCTGTTTTTATTTAATTCTATAAATTAATTCCATTGTTTATTTGTATTTATGAAGGTGGTACAAGAATATAGTGCTATATAAAAGCACTCCCAAATTCCCATATCAACATTATTTTCCTGCTTACTCCGACAGCGAAATCTAATTTTGAACCTTAATTTCTAATTTTTCGAGAAACCACTTATATTAAGAATGAATACATTATTGCGGCGATTATTTTTACATTTCAAACTGGTGTTTGTCGGTAAACACCTATTTCTATTACAAAAAAAGTGTATACGAGAAAATTAGCGCAGAAGCAGAAATCACTCGCTCACATAGAGACACAAACATAAAAATTAATTATACCGTATTATTAAAATGCAGAACAAAAACCAGGTATATTTTTTTCAATTACACTTTCCTTTTTTTGTATTCAATAAAACCTACGTGACAACAGCCTGCTCATACAACCTAAAGAAATTTTCGTACCCCCAAAAAAAAACAAGTCAATTTTTCTATTAACCACCAGTATTTTATTTTCAAAGAATTATTATTTATATACACAAACTATGGCTTCATTGAATATATCAATAAAGGGAATATTTTTTATTAGTCGGTTGGACGCATTTACTTGTCGGTAGTTAGTTAATTGCTTCATATATAAGAGTAATCGATTCTATGTTTATTAGGACTAAACTAATTAATATTAAATGTTTCATGATTTTCTATCCATATGAAAGGATATATGTGGCATAAGTTGCTATATTCAATTGGAATTGGTCCAATTTCATCCGATTATTGGCGTAACTGTTGTTGGCGGGATTTTAGCTTATAAAGCATCTGGAAATTTGCAAAAAGTTCAGTACAGCACAATATATTTATATGAAACATGTGAATATTATTAATTAATTAAATATATAATAATCTAATTCATTATTGTAAGCTATACTAAACTTACGGTTTTCTCACAAACAAGCGAAGCCAAGAAAGTAGAATAATTTCACCGCTTAATTTTATTCTCCGTCAGCTAATTCCATATACAAGTGTAAAGAGATATTACAAACAAAAATTAAACACCAACTTACGAAGACCTGACGACTGACGCTCTGACTAGGACATAAGTGAAAAAAATTTAAATTTTTAGCATAATATGAGAATAATCTTATGGGTTTTATTAAAAACGGACAAAGTACCGTTTATAGAAAAACTTTAACCACATTTGAAAAATCCATCCAGTAGTACATTATTGGAATCATATCTTGATGGACAAATATGAGACGCTTATTAGAAATTAATTCTCAGTAATATATTGAAATTAAAAAATATTATACAATTAGACATAATTTCCACTTGTCCAGTATTTAGCATTTAGTTATTAAGGAGGATATTAAGTTCGAGTTTAGCGGCATAAAATTGCAATTTCCAATGATAAGTTTTTCTTTAACTTAATCCCCTGATTATCATACAAAATTATTTCTTATTGTAAATAAAATAATACTACTTGATTTTGGGACGATTCTCCATCAAGTTATATTTAAATTTGTTTTATATCGAAGAGTATTTAATGTTATACTTTGCTAGCTGATTATTTTTAATTTTAGCGGCTTAACCTCAACTTAGTACTCACCTGTAGGAATTGCTGTAACATAAAAAACTATAGATTCAAAAAAAAAAATGGGTTGCTTTCTCAACCTGTGGGTCCCTGATGTAGAATAAATACTAAATCCATCCTATTACCATCATGGTTGTTATATTTTTTAGTAAAATCAACTTTAAATCCCATAATTCTTAAATAACATTATACAGAAATATACAGTTCCTTAATCTGTTATTTGTTTTTATCAATAAAAAGCGGTTTTTGGATTCCTCTAAAATCACATCATTCACTTCCTCAGTTTTAAAATCGCTGCCCAATAGATTTTCGAAATTTATACAAAAATGTATTTTTCTAATTATATAAACACCAAATACCTCACGTACAATTTTGGCCAAAATTAAATCCACGTAGTTGTGTTGATTATAAATGCATGCGCTTCAACAACTAAACTGAAGAAACAAACAATGCAACAATAATAACTCGAAGACACAATAGTCATAATAGAGTACATGCGTCTTTATGATAGCGATCAAACTCTGTGCACCAGGTTTTAAAGACAAAAACAACTCCACACACACACACGATCCCTTTCTTGATCTTGCTTAAGAATTCATGGTCCAATGATACAAAAGATAAACACACTATAAAAAATACCTTTCCATTCTTACTCACACAAGATTACCCAATGCACACAAACAACACAAGGAACATTCCAGTAAAAAATAAATGTCTCTAGATCAAAAGCAAGCAGCCATTAAATGGACTGTGAATACAAACCACAAACAAATCATAACGAGATGATTTATCAACACAAATGTCTTCTAAAAACTCGATTACCTCGATGACATTGATTTGCTACTTCAACATTTCCTGCACCAAGTAGCACGTATGTATAATGGATTCTTCACTATGAAGTTATCTATTATCTAATACTTATATAAGTTTAAAAAGGGTTAAAAATAATATTACCCAAATCTATGAGGGAATCTATAAAAATATATACACCTGTCAAGCGATTTATATTACACTATTGAACATTGATTTCTATTTGTAACTAAAATTCCATGGTCGATATTAAAAACACCTGCCAAACAGAGAACCATTATAATAAAACAACTTTGAGAGAAATGTACTTTCTGTTAGGTAGTCATCGTACGAATTCATTGCCAACAGGTAATGTCTCGATTATAGAGTGTAATTTTTTACTCTTACCAAAAATTTTTTTCCATACAAAATTTTTTCTTAGTAAAAATTATCCACATTTCGTAGTAGAATTTTTTTTATCATTCGGGCCCGCCTGTATCTCTTTGTAAAATTATTTTTTTATTACATAAAGAAGAATCACAACCAAAATACTTGACTGGTTTCAACTTATTCTTTGGTCCGTTTGAAATTTATTTAAGGAAAAATACTTCCCATTTCCTGACATAATTGATGAATACACTCTCTAATACAAGCAAATTTAACATGTGTGTGACTTTGAAATTTTTATAGTCTCTTGCTTTAGCTAAGTTAATTTTCGTTGTTGCGTTACGAAAAATGCAGACCGTATATTAGCCAGTAAAAATACCATGTGTGCCAAATACATAGATCTATGTGGAAGTCAGATGTTCTTTTTAATTTCTGCAAGGACACTTTGTTTTTCTGTGTAACATATGTTCCAAACATATTTTGCAGGAAGCACATATATTATTGGATTACCGACCGAAACATTAATATGTTGTTTTATGTGACCATATTATATGTTGAAGCATTTTGAGTCCAAGAATAGTATATGCTTTGGAGAATCTCCCCAAAAGAAGATTGTGTTATTCTTCCCTTCACCATTTAATTTTCAACTTTCACCGAAATTTTTGAAGTTCTTCGCATCTTTTCTCTTGTAATACAAATATGCTGGTTTTTTTTTCTTCAAATGCTCGTATTCTTCTTTGGTTTCCGAATATCTCTGTCTCTTTTCTATTATTTCGTAATACTCATATTCTAACTATTCATATTATAATTGTTAACATATTATAAACATAGGCTATAACCATAATATTTTATGGACTTATTATAAAAAAACAGTTTTCCGAAACCACAATACAGTTCACTAGAAATTGCTCTCATTTCATTCTCTCTCTGTGTTATGTTGATATTTTTTATTTACTCAACCCTCTCCGGTTTCCATATCTATTTCTTTCGTCTAATACATAACTTCTCTACTCTCATATTCCGCTCTCCTGAGAAATTAAGTATCAACATATATATTGCGTTTTACTCAAAATTTGACAATTTCATTGAGTGTATACTGTTACATTCACACATATTTATTTTTATGGAAACATTTCATGCCCCGAAACATAGATAATATTTTCTAGATATATTATATTATGACTGTGTTCCAAACATTTTGCTCGTTAGTATTTCAGAACATTACATGTTTGCACACTTAAAATATTGTGTTTTAAAAAATTGTGTGTGCCCAAAAATCATTTTTTGTTTGTATTTACGGAACATATGAAAATACAGTATTTTCTAAACAGTGGTTTGTAGACATCGATTACTGAAAAAAAAGCCACATTTACCGAATTATTTAGTTCATCGCCGACACAGTCGTATTACGATCCGACACAACTGTAACGATTTCTTTACAACCTCAACCCGATCATTCCATCCGGACATAACTGATAGTCTGTGTATTGCTCGCCAATACCATAAGGTTCAAGTTAATATTTTTTCTACAAATAATCTTCAAATTTTAATCAATACAACTAACAAAACACTTTTTCTTTCTAGTGGGCCTTATCTCAGGTCCCACTTTTACGTTTTAAAGCCCCATTAAAAATAACTACGGATCTCCCCAAATTGGCTTGCGAATCCTCTAAGAGAAGCAAATTTCAATCTCCGATCGACTAAATTTTCGTACATGTTGTTAGTATATGGTCCTTTAAACTACCGATGTAAAAAAAAATTATTTGATTTCCTACTCCACAGAAGTCGGTCCAATACATTATAATATAGGCCCCAAATATAAGAACCAAGATCCCCGCGATTTGGCTTGCGGAAGCCTCTTAAGAGAAAGCAAATTTTTCAATCCGAGCCGGCTGAAATTTGGTACACAGGAGAGTTGTCAACACATATGATCTCAACAACCATCAAAAAATTGGTCCATATCGGTCAGATATATTATTATATTAAGACGCACTCCCCACTATATATTTACACGAATCGCACCGCAACTCTTGGCATTAGCTCGGACTCCTCTCAAGAGATTGTAGCAAATTTCATTCGAATCCTGGCTCAGGAAATGTTAATTACCTTGGACTTCTAGAAATAAATCTTCCGAAAAATTATTTCGGCCTTCTTGGGAATTGTAAAAAGAAGGACCTATATTAATGTTATATAAGAGCGAAATCTGTCACACAAATCTTCGGATTATTATTTATGTATTCAATATAAGAAAGGCACTATAATCGTGATATTTAAAAATAGTATATATTATTACTCCAAAAAAAATTGTCATAATTTTTAAGTGTTATACACATGTAAGTGCTATTTTTTACTCATTTTTCCCAGGGCCTACTTGATTATGTTCCCCTCCATTTCCTATATTAAGGTTTATATAATTTTAACAAAAAATTGTATTCAGGTCTTAAGACCAATAGCAAATCTTTGTAGCTATGGCATCATTCTCTTATCTATAAGGTTTGAAAATGCCAATTTAAGATTAGCTTGCTTTTAGTAGTCTTAACGTGTTCAAACTTATTGCTCATATTTTTTAGTTTCTATCGTTTATAATAGACTGGTTAACTATCAATAGCAGCCGATTAAGATTCAGGCTCACTTAGACGATAGTTTTAGTTCCTAGCATAAATATTATATGTTAAGTATGCATCGATGTGACGTTCTAAAAAGCGTAATATGCGGTTATATGTTGTGGTCCGATAAGGTGTTTTTTATTCTACCATCTGTGAAAAAATCATTCCATTTACCAAATTAAATTAAGAAAGCTAAACATATTTCAAAACTCTTTTTTGGTCAATTTGGAGGACATTGAAAGAACTAAGGTAGCTCGAAAGAATTAAGGAATTTAGCAAACGATAAGAATATTCTCAGAATAAATAATCTATTTTTATAATTTTAAGGAATCAATCTTATTTTGCTACGGAGGAAGTACAACATTCGCAATTTATTTCTAGGAGAATCATATCATCACTCAAAAAAAATGTGAACCCTATTATTTCACTAAGTCTCGATTAATTTCATGTTTTTAGTTCATGGACTTATACGTTTTAAGAAAGTTCCCATGACTTTAATAATTTTTTATGGGGAGTACCTTAAGTATAACTTAAAGAACTTAAAAGTCAGAGGGAAGAAATTTATACACATAATAAAGTATACAGATTGAACTATAATGCTCGTATCTCCCACAAAATATTTCAGAATTCTGCTTTAATTATTTGGTAAAATTTTATCAAAAATGCGCCATCAATGAAAGCTTCGGTACATTTTTGCATTGCTTTGGAACTCCAAAATTTATTCTTTTCTTTCAACCCTACGAAATTTTTTCTCCCTTATTAAAAAACGTTAGAAAAAATAATATAATTTTGTTTCTAAAAATGTTTTTTTGAATTTGTCGAAAATTTATTCACATATTTTTGCTTGGAAAGCGGCGCGACATCCTGCGTTTATAAGTTACAGTTTAGTTAAAATTTTCTTCCAATTAATCAAATTTTTTCTAAAATTAACTAAACATGTTTCTTTCCTTGTGGGTTTACTGTTTTTTTCAGTGTACATTCAAGCTATTTCTTTGATCGAAACGCCTTTTTTCAATCAAGTTACGTCGTTTTTAACCTATCATTCAAATTGTTAAATAGCTTATTTGAAGAATGATCAAACTTAAATTGAAATAAAAGTTAATTTAAAAGAATTTAAAAAAACAATATTTAAAAAAATTGAGTGAAAACTCAAACAAATTTTTATTTACACAATCTCTGGCTATACGTACACTGAAAACATCTTTGGCAAGATTTGATATTGATTCCGAGCAGACGTGGGAGAATTGAAGTAAGTATACTTTTTGCGACCCAATCTATCTTTTAAATTTGAGTTTGATGCGTAGTAAACAAATTTAAATTAATTGTTTTTTAAGCTTTTTTAATATTAATATAGCGGCTTTAACGTGTTTAAAACAATTTAAACGAGTTGAAAAGACAATGTTCCTTGATTATATACATATTTAAATATCCAAATTTCAACGTTTAATTTTGCTATGTTTTTCAAGTAAAACAAGTAAGGAAAGTCTAAAGGGCGATGTGAGGCCCGACATATTTATAACCCTGCAACGACTTTGTAGCATCTAAAATTTTCGAGATACTCATATCCACATCGCTTATATATGTCTTTTGTGATTCTGTAGTCAAGATTCCAAGGAAATGCTAGTATACTAAAAGAGGTCAAATTGTTCCACAAAAATAGCACATACTTTAAATAATCAACTCATTTTTTTCGACAGAATTTGATTTAGACTTTTTTTAAGCAAAATCTAATAGACTTCAAATTTAAAAGTTGTTTGTCTAAAATGCAACGTACGCACCGCTCCGGAACATATTATGTTTTTAGTAAAAAAATATGGGAAACATTTAAATCTGAAGCAATTTTAAGGAAACTTCGCAAAGTTTATTTATGATTATCTGCTCGATATATTATGTATTATGACAGTTTTAGCGAAAATCTTATAGGTCATTTACAACTTTTCGACTAATAGTCGTTTAAAAGTGGTCTCTCCAGAATTGTTTTGAACCAAGGCACAAATTGTAGCCTCGGGAATATTGAAATTCTCCATTTTTTCTTCTTGTTTCACGCAAATAGTCTCTGAAAAAAACAGTATAATTTGAGGGACGCCACTAATTATTCTAATATTTCTGAAAAAACGCTCAGAATTTATCAATCACATAGTGTACGGCAACAAATGACTTATATTACTATTTGTACTCCTAGTGCATAATATCTACAAATTTGTGGCCAAAAAGACTCTGAGGCTCTCACTGGCAATATAAGTCCATTATTACGAACGAGCCGCAAATAATTATATATTGGTTGAGAGAAAATGATATTATATCTCTCGCACATATATTTGCGACCATAGAGCAAGATTATCAATACAATATATATGGCGCACTATTTGGCTGCTATACGACTAAGTGTTTATGTTTCTTAACATATTATTTCAAGCATAAGAATTCGAGAGGTTATTAATAGATCCTGGCTGCTGGGTCCATATTAGTGCATATCGGCTCTCTTCGAAGATTATAATGTATCATGAGGAAGGCTAAATAATCTATAATCTTTGAATCACTCGCGATTTTTCTTCCAAAAATCAATAGGGTTCTATTCTGAGCTCATAATTTTATGTGAACATACACAAATTTGGAGAAGGCAGACTTGGACTTAATATTGCGGGTCCTAGACTTTGATCACAAAATAAGTATGATGATTCCCTTGAGAGATGCGGACGAGGACACGCCCCAAGCCAGCAATGGTTTCACCTCACGACCACTGAGTAATATAATATTTATATACTCTAGTGTCGTGAGGTCTAGAATATTTTCATGTCTTTAAAATACCGATTACAAATTTTTGATAGCATAGAGACGCATTTCTTCTTAAAAATAAAGTATACTTTTTCTTGTCTCCAAAGTCGATAAACTTTTCCATATGAAGAGTTTGTTTTGTGATTGTCTTATAATTAAGTGGATTTCACTTAAAATGGGTGGTATCTTAACATGAAATGTAAATACAATTTTATAATATAAGGTCTCAACTGTGACTTTAAATTAATCATGTAAAATATCTTTAACCTTTAATGCTAGTTGTCTTCATACAATTTCTTTGTCTTTTTTGCATATCTTGATCTATCAGAGCAAAAAAATCGATTCAATATAGGACATGTTTTTCCAAAACCTTTATTTTTAAAGAAGTTTTTTTACTTCAAAACGTAGCCATTAATTTCTACTGGATGTCGACGTCTTAAATTTGGGAAAAATAAAGTTTGCCGTTAACTCTTTTTTTAAAGGAACCTTGATTAGAAACAGCAAGAAAAAAGCTGAGAAAGCGAAAAATCTAAAAATTGATTCTTTGGAATTAAACGCCAACGTTACATCAAGAACCTATAAATTTCAACAATAGAAGAATTGTGTCTTTATAATTTGACTAGTACCACGCTCTCTGCCATTAGCCTCTTACTTGTATTCTCCGCTTCTTTGGCCCTTCGGTATTTCAAAATTTTTTAAGGACATACAACCAAAATCTTTGGAAACTGAGGTATGCTTTTTTTTCTTCAGTGCCAGGGGAACAATCACCCCTGAAGAGTTATTGACCAACGAACCATTATTGTGACAAATCTGTGGCTCCCTTCTGAGTTGGAATGTTACAAACATTTATGCGAAATAATTTGATATACATTACCCTGTTCCACAGTGTGGCGCAGGGTATAAAAACGCGTTGAAAATAAAGTAAATAAATTTAATAAAGTATGGAATCCATTTTGCTTTGGATTGAAGACACGATGAGTCAACAAATGTAAAGACAATTTCATTAATTATTTAAAAAATTTCAAAATTATTAAAGGCAAGATTACCTTAGTCAAACAAAATTTTCTTTCATATTAAGATACAGTAATCCCTCGATTTACGTCGTCTCAGTTTACCTTGTTTCAATTTACATCGTAAATTTTTTTGTTCCATTGTTCCATTTACGTCGCCATTCAATATACGTCGTCGTTTTTTTGCCCAATTTTTATCAGAAACGCCTTCAATAAGATAAACGATGATAACATCATAACATTCTTCTCAAATTCTTACCGAAATTACTGCTCGGGTAGTTAATTTTTCCCATCAAATAGTTTACTTCTTTGTGTGTATAATGGAACTAAAAAATCAATATT
>PGFW01034933.1:5962-16523 GCA_003123925.1 Haematobia irritans | reverse complement strand
CAAAATCGTAGAGGTTATTGATAGCGACCGACAAATACGTGTGCAAAATTGTATATCGCGTCCACGTTTTGGTGATGCGTCCCCATATAAAACGACCTCCCGTTTGGGTCTTGGGCTTATAGAAAAGCGTGTTTTATCAATTTTGTCTGAATATTGGAAATCTAGGGGTATTTTCGGCCATACAGGGTTGTGCCAAAAATGCGTAGTTGCGTCCCCACGTTTTGATATAGCCCCCTTATAGACCGATCTCCCGATTTTACTTCTTGGGCTTATAGAAACCGAGGTTTTATTCAATTATCCTGAATTGAAGATCTATAAGTATTGTAGGACCACAATACGTGTTGCCAAACAATGTGAGGTATCGGTCCATATTTTGGGTATAGCCCCCATATAGGACCGATTCCCCGATTCTTATTCTGGTCTTCAAATCCGAAGTTTTTAGTCCTATTTGCCTGAAATTGGGATCTGAGTATTTCGGGTCACATAAAGAGGTGTGCCCACAAATGGTGAGTATCCGGTCCATGTTAGTATAAGGGCCCCATAAAGAACGATCTTCCCGATTAACCTCCTTGGCGGGTTTCTAAAGACCGTAATTTTTTAATCTTGATTTGTTCTGAATTGTTAAATATTTCTGGTATTTTAGGCTCGGTCCATTTTGTAATGCTCAGTAAGACCGATTTCACTTTGAATTGCTTGAAACTCAATGTAAAATTTTCCAGATTTACTTCTACAGATTCTAAGGATTTCAAATCAAGACGTATATTTTATAACGTTTTCTTGCCACACTTACAAGATGTTAATTGAATTCCCTAAAAACTCAAACAAACATGCGGTTCTTGTAAATCAAGAATCTGATATGTCCTCATAGGTGAAATTCTTTTAATTTAATTCTTTCGGGAAGTGTCCTCAAAGCCCTCCTAAATTTCAAAGGAAAACCTAATATTTTTGGTTCATGGTGGTGGGTATTTAAGGTTCGGCCCGGCGCGAACTTACTGCTGTATATACTTGTTTTTTCTCAAATTCATGCCAGAATTGTTCCAATTTTGTGAGAATGCTCCACTTTATTAAGATTCTACGATATTTTCTTTTACCCCCGAAAAATCCCCCCAAAATAAATGTTACGCCTAAAAAAATTCCCCCAAACTCGTGTAAAAAACCCCATAAATTATGGGGGAAAACCCCAACCTGGCAACACTGCCTGTATGGTCAAACATAGGTTCATCGGGCGAATTTTTTAAAATCGGGTGATACATAATATGGGAGCTATATCTACATCTTGAAACCGATTTAATGAAAATTTGCACACATAGTTTAGTACTATAGAGGACTGGAATCTAGGCCAACTTTTTGTAAGATTCGGTATAATAAATAAGGTTCTATGGCGTCAAAATTTGGGAAAATCGGGCTATACAATATATATGGAGCTATCATCTATAAAACCTGAACCGATTTCAATGACGTTTTTTGCACATATAGTAAGTGCATAAGAAGGACTACCTTTAGCCAAATCTTGAGTAAGATTGGTGAAGATAAAGATTTTATGGCCAAATTTAGAAATCGGGCGGTACATATATCATGGAGCAGCTATATTCTAAATCTGACGATTTGGATGAAATTTTAGCAGACGTGAAGTTGCCGATGGGAAAGATTACCGTTGCCAAATATTGTGGTCGATCGTTTTGAAAAAAAGCGCAACGTGACCCCATTGTTCGAAATCGGGCGATACATATATATGGGAGCTTATATCTAATTTGATCCGATTTCTGATCAAAAAATCAATTAGCGTTCGTCGCTTGTGCCAAAAAACTCCCGTGTTACCAAATTTATCATCGCGTTAATAATGCGACCGGAATCCTGTTGAACCACAAATGCATGGACAGCGGACGGACGGACGGACACCAAGCGCTAGTCGACGTCATGGAGGTGATTCGGGGAGTTCGATCGGCGTATATATTTATTGGGGTCTAAATCAAACTGAGCAAGCGATCAAACTTATAACCCGACCACAGGCGGTTTAGTATAAAAAATAAAATTTTAGTTTTTTTACAGTTAAAAACAAAAATTTACTGGATCCAAAGATTTGGACCTTCATTAGGTATTAATTCTGAGCAAATATGCGACTTATTTTAAAAAGACAGTTTTTTAAGCGATTTTTAAATCAATAAAATTAAAATTAGGATACAGATCTTATTTATCGAATTCATTCTACTTTTTGCAATTCAAAGCGGTTTTTATCTGCGTTTTGAATAATCTACATTTCTACAAAAGCATACAGACATAAGAAAAAGACGCAAATATTAAGCAGAATTTAATTTAAAAAATTAAAAAAAAAATACATATTACAATTGTAATACGAGCTTATTGGATATTAAGATCAAGGAATTGGTATTATTACTAAGCTATTAAAAAAATGCCAAATACCATATCTCACATGCCTGACCTATACCATAACATATGTTCAATTTTTGGCTAATACACATTTCCATAGTCTTTTGCCAAGATTTCTGATTTGGACGAAAATCATTCCTGCCCACTGAAAAAAACGCATGTCCGGCTTCCAAAGATTTTGTCTTTATTTTTAAACATTTTGTATGATTCAGAGCAAGGAATCGGAGAATCAAGTAAGGACACTTTTTTAAGACACAATTCTCTTTTAAAATTGGCGTTTTCTGTGTTCTTGCTAATTGTTCGCTTTTTCAGCTTTTTTTTCATATGCTATCAAAGTCTTTTTAAAATCGAGTTAACTACAAGTTTATTTTCCAAATTGATCGACTTCCATTTAGAAATTAAGCTATGTTTTCAAGTAAAAAACGTCTTTAAATAATATGCTTTGGGAACATTATGTTAGCAGAAAGCGATTTTTTTTGAAGGTGTAGTGGATTTTTGCACGAATCATTGGCGCTTTATAATACTTTGGTTTCATACCACAATGGCTACGTTAAATTGACAGGGTCAAAGAGAAAAACCAAAACATTTTCGTTGAGTTACGCTTTGATTCAACGCGAAGCCGTGAATGAAATTAAAGGAATCCGTGAATGTTGCCGTGAACGGTAGCTAAACAATCAAATGTGTGGGCATGAGCGTGAGTAAAAATCAGATTTGTGTTAATGGATTTGCGAGTGAGTAAAATTTCTCCCGAAATCACGCTCCGATAAAAAATTCACTTTTACGATCCAACTCACGCTTCATGATCCAAACACACGCTTAAGAATAAAAATTCACGTTCCACGATTAAAATTCATGTTAACCATAAAATTCACTCACACTAACTGGTAAAAACAGAGACACAAAAAGTCACAATCACGAACAAATTCACGTTCACGATTATAATTCAAGCTCACGATTATTATCACCCTTACTTATTTCAATCCACGCTATAAGATTTCAATAGCGTGAGTCACGAGGAATTTTCGGTTAAATTACGCAGAATTTTTATTGAAGCACGAAAATTGTCGTGACTTCTTCCGAAAATATTTCGCCTGACTCCACGAGATTTGTCGTGAATTTACGAAAATGTCGTGAATCCGTTGCGAAGCGTGAGACATAAACGATGCTTTCATGTGTGATCGTGCGCGAGTATGACTTTTCATTTTCGGTGACCGTGAATTCCTACCCACATGGCGTGCGTGAGTACAAATATTTCTTCGTGTTGATTGTTTGAGCGTGATTCAAAAATTCCACTCACGCGCGCATCTAAGATATAATTACTGTAAAATAACAAAAAACCTTAATAAAAATTCCAATAAAACGTAATACGTCTATCATTACAAAACAAACTATTTTGTAGTCACAATTGCCCAAAAAGTGCCCACAGGCACATTTCTCTACCGCCTAAACGAATGGGCGTGGCGCAGCCGAATTTTGGCTAGGACGTACTTTAAAAATGACTTCACATGATTAAAAGTAAAAAAAAATCTTTAGCGATACCTATTAAAAATTCGGGGCCGAAAGGGTTAATCGACCTCAATATTTTTTCAGAGTTTTTATCCATTATCAATCGAAAATATTAATCAGAGGGAATACAGAGAGATATTACAAATATATCACGTGCGAATTTCAAGGAAACCGGCATTGAAAAAGTTGCCAATCTTTAGAAAACAATACCAAGCGCTTTTACACTAAAAAAAAACAGTGAACCCACCAGGAAAGAAAAAAATTTAGTTAATTTTAGAAAATTTCTATAATTTTAGAAAATTTAACTCAAACATTACAAACGCTGACATTCACGCCGATATCACAAAAATAAGCTAAATATTTTCGACAATTCAAGGAAAAATTTATTAGAACATAAGTATTTTTATCCCCACTTGTCAATTTTATTAGTTTGAATAGAAATTAATTGGAGTTCAAAATTGCAAGAATGTTTTAGTGACATACGAAAGTTCATTGTATGGACGAATTTGTAGTTAAGAATTTACAAATTTTTAAAAGAAATAATCGAACTATTGGTGAGGAAGTTTCAAATATTAGTTCATTTGTGTATAATTTTTTCGTTTTTTAGTTCATTTAACTAACGACGCAAAAAAATTATTAGAGTAAACCAAAATTTCTCCATTATAATAATTCCATGAACTAAAACAAAAGACTGTTAAGCACAATTTAACATTTACTCTTTTCTTTTTGCAAATTTGATTTCAGCTTGCCCGAAACTGATGGCCCTTACCACTTCAATTGCTTAGCCAAAAAAGACTTGTATAAAAGACACGCATACATAACAACTTAACTATTGAATAAATTTACATAACTATCTTATGTAATACAATGAACCATTTTTGAAAATGTGTTGCTCACATTACATATTCAGAATGGATTTTAAATGCAGCATTTTCAATGGGCAATCATTATCATAAAGATCCACCCCTAAAATGAAACCGTACTTTCGGATGTTTTCACAGGAAATGTTTCTAACCCACTAAGTCAACAATATTACATCCGTTTCCCTTTTTGACAGGATGTCGTATTTAGTAAGGGGGTGTTGGTGGTGATGGTGATTGGTGTGCTAGCTGCAATACTTTGGTGGCTGTGTATGTCATCGTTTCGTAGCTGATTTCATTTCAGAAATACAATTGTTTTGAAATTCTTTATTCTTCGAAGACAATTGCTTCCTTTTAAAACCAAAGTGATATTAGCTACTCGGATATTTACACAAAATTAAGAAACAGTTTAGAGTCAAAATTAAACTGAACATGGTAGGGTAAATGATAAATGCAAATGGATTTATTTGCTTCAGAATAGCGTTAGAGTTATGTCATTTTTATACCCACCACCATAGAATGGTGACGGGGTATACTAAGTTTGTCATTCCGTTTGTAAAACATCGAAATATAGATTTCCGTCTATATAAAGTATATATATATATATTCTTGATCAGGGAGAATTCTAAGACGATATAAGCATGTTTGCTGTTTGTCTGTCTGCTGTAATCATGCTACTATTAATGGCGCTATCGTCCTGAAATTTGGCACAGGTTCGTTTCTTGTTTGCAGGCAGGTCAAGTTTTCATATAGTCCCCATATAAACCGACCTCCCGATTTAGGGTCTTGGGTTTTTAAAACCCATAGTTTTTATCCAATTTTTCTGAAATTGAAAATCTAGAAGTATTTTAAGACCATCAAAAGGTGTGCCGAAAATGGTGCCTATCGGTCCATGTTTTGGTATATCCCTCGTATAGACCGGTTTCCCTATTTTGCTTCTTGGGCGTCTAAAAATTTATTTTCTATTCCGATTTGCCTGAAAATTGAAAATCTAGACGTATTTTAGGCACCAGAAACTGTTACAGTTGTGTCAAAACATGGGGTGTAGTAGGTCCACTGTTTTGGGTAATAGACCCCATAACTAGGTCTGATCTCCCGATTTTACTTCTTGGGCGTCTAGAAACTGTATTTACTATTCGATTTGGCCTGAAATTGGAATCTTGAGGTTTTCTTGGGAACCATAAAAGAGTGTGTCGACAATGGTCCGGTAATCGGATCGAATTAACTCCTTAGAAACCGTAGTTTTTAACCGATTTAACCCAAAGTAAGCTGGTATTTATAGACCCTCCTATATTTTTACGGTCCATTGTGTATGGCATTGACCGATTTATAGCAGGCGCACTGATCATAAAAATTTCTTGAAACTGAAAGTAACTCCTCGTAATCTTTTAAATAATGGCGTTAAAATCTACAGATTTAAGATTTCAAAGCAAGGTTTTATTTCCTTATGGTTTCTGCAACACTCAAACAAAATTGATTATTATAAATCCAGAATCGGATCTTAGTCTTCATAGGTAGAATCTTTTAAATATATTTTCGGGAAGCGTACGGGTTGGACTGATCTACTGAGGGAATATCTGTCATCAAACCCCTTGAAATTCAATATATTATCAAAGTAATCCCTTACGACGTATAGAGTTTTCCAAGAGTAAACTATTAATATTTGATTCTGGTGGTGGGTAATTTAAGATTCGGCCTGGCCGATACTTCTACCTGTATATTACACCAGTTCTCCACAGGTAAAAGTTTACTAGCTTTGAAGGTTTTTACCTTAATCAACTAACATGTTTCGTAGTTGTTGTTTAGTAATCCAGACGTAAAAAAAAAATCGTTCTTGAAAATTGACAAATAGCTTTGTTTTTCAATTAATCTTTACCAAAATCTATAAAAGAGCATATATTATGCATAGTTTTTATTATATTTTTATTAATTAAAGAAAATAGCACGATTTCTAAACCGTATGTAAACTTTGTGTAAAGACTCGTGGTATCGTTGTTAATTGTCACTGTTGGTTATGAATAAGCCCAAGGCTAATAAATATACGCCAATGATCATCCATTACATGTAACTAGAGTATCGCTTAATGTGTACTTCGTACAACAAATCAGTCTGCGAATGCGCATCGCTATGATACTATGCATTTTAAAACTTAAAAATTTTTCCATCTTTTTATTATTATCAATCATTTTGATTACTACACTTTTATATCTATTATCTAATTTTTATCCGGTTTGAACAAGTGTTTTTGTTGCTCTGACTTCCGCTTGCGCGGTGGTTTGAAGCCTGGCTTGTTGGCAAATAATTTTTGCAAAGCTTGTTTTTTTTAGTAGTTGTTATTTTGTTTTATTATTCGGCGTTATTTTTTTAATTATATACTATATCTTTACACCCTCAAAAAAAATCGCTTCTCTAACATATGTTCCAAACATATTTTGCAGGAAGCACATATATTATTGGATACTGCCGAAACATTAATATGTTTGTTTTATGTGAGCATATTATATGTTTGGAAGCATTTTGAGTCCAAAAATGGTATATGCTTGGAAGAATTCCTCAAAGAAGATTGTGTTCATTCCCCTCACATAATTTCACCTCCACGAAATTTTTGAGTTTTTCGCATCTTTTTCTGTAATACAAATATACTGTTTTTTTCAAATGTCTATTCTCTTGGTTCCGAATGTCTATTCTCTTCATTCCAAATACTCATTCTAATATTCAAATTAAATAATATTTAGACTTAAGCATATTAAATTTTTGGCCTTATCATGAAACAGTTTTCCGAAACAACATACAAGCGGTTTCACAGAAATTGCTCTCATTTCATTCTCTCGCTGTGTTATGTTGATATCTTTTTATTCAACCCTCCCGGTTTCCATCTCTATTTCTTTCTCTATACTAACTCTCTCTCTCTCTGTCGCTCTCTGAATAAAGTATCACAACATATATATGTTTACTCGAAATTTGTAAATTTATATATGTTTACATTCACACACTATTTTTATGAAACATTCATGCCCCAAACATAATATATTCTAACATATTAACATATGTGTCCCAACATTTTGTGTTAGTTTAGGAACATTACATGTTTGCACTTAAATATATGTGTTTAAATTGTCCCGAAACACATTTTGTTTATATCGGAACATATGAAAAACATATTTTTCTAAAGTGTATAGAATATATATAAAATTTAAAATTCAAAAATTTGCAATTATAAGAAAAATACCAACGAGGAATGAATGTCCACAATTCATCAGGTATTCAATTCCCCGCAGGGGCTGAAAGTGATATTTTATATTCATAACTAATTCATCTTTTCTTTTTTCGGGGTTATTGCCTAATTTCGACAACTCTCCCTCGTGCGGACGTTATGCTTCAAACGCAAGCGCCCCGTGGTCAGCGCACCACCAGATTCTCAAACACTCTTCGCGCACCACTTAAACACCGGCTCCACGCCCAAATCAGCACAGGCATAATTGTTCTTAGAGGACTGGTCCAGATACAAAATGTCGGAGGTAGGGCACGTTGCAAGGTAGGACATTTTGGGTATGGACGATCCCGGGATGCTTATTTAAGCAGTGAATGGGGTGTGTGTGGTGGGATGCTTCTTGTAGCCACGTCTGTATTGGTTGTTGGGGAGATGGCCCATGGTTCAATTATCACTTTAGCTGAATTTGCTGACCCAGAGTTCAGTTTTCTCTTAAATGTATAAAATTGAGGTGAAGTGTTTTCATCCTGAACTTGTACAGAGAACCATTAACACTCTCAAAAAAGATCGCTTCTGTAACATATACCCCAAACACATTTTGCTTCAAGCATATAATACTTTGTTCAGGATTGGATCCAAGACAAGAATATTTGTTTGTACTTGTTACAAACATATTATGTTTGTACAAACTATTATGTTTAGGAGCTTACCACTGGTAGAAAGGATAAATTAAAGAAATTTTCTTTGTGAGGCGCAAATGTGTTACTTCAATTTGCTATTTTACTTGCAGTCATACCCCTAGGTCTCTCTTCTCAAAGCACATATATGTTTTCTAGAAGCACGATATATGTTTAATGTTCCAGAGATATTATATGTTCTAAACCGAGGGATCGGCGGGGGAGCGGTGTCCAGTTTTGTTGCGGCGTCCGCCCGCTCCGCTCTCCGCTCCGGGAGAAAAAAAAATCGCTCCGCTTCCTCGTCTCCGCCAGAGAAGAAAATAATCGCGTACCGCTCCGCTCCGCTCCTCTCCAGGAAAAAGATCGGGGCGGATACGATATATGATGGGAGCTATAGCTAAATCTGGAAGATCGGGCGAGTGGACATATATATGAGAGCTATATCTAAATCTGAACCGATTTGGGATGAAACTTTTTGCAGACTTTGAAGGGCGAATGAAAAATGATTACCTTATTGCCAAATGTTGAGACGAACGATCCCCGTTTGAAAAAAAAAGCCAGCAGCGTGACCCCGCATTTGGTCGGAAAATCGCGCGATACATGATATATGGGGAGGGCTATTGATCTAAATTGATCGCCCGATTTTCTTCCAATATTCAAGCTAGCGTTCGTCGTTGTCCAATAAACTCTCTGTGTAACCAAATTTCAGTCAAATCGGTTAAATAATTGCCGAAGGCCGGACATCTCTGTGAACGAAAAATACATTGGACAGACGGACGGACACCCAAGCGCCTAGATCGACTTCAGGGAGGTGATTCTGAGTCGGTCGGTAGTTATAATTGAGGATTGAGCTCCTAATCTTATCTGGTAGTGGGCCCGATGGGTGATCAACGCGGAGGGTAGAGTATCTCTACATCATTTTTTGGCAGATTCAATATTTTGATAGTAGTAGGCCGCTAGACCCAACTATGTGGTTTAGGTATAATGACGTTTGAAAACAGATGGTGTACTGAAACATATTATTAACGTTGAAGCAAACCAAATCTTTATCGGATATACGACCAAGATCGGACCAGAATTCTGAAACTTCAGGAAATCTTTTGGATGCAATTTGTTCCGATCCGGACCAAAACGGGCAGGACGCTGTGAATTGAACAGTCTTACTGACACAGAGTAGAAGTACTACTCCTCCCTCGAGTCGCTAGGTTTTTTTTTTTTGTTTTTGTTTTGCCAAGCAGACCGTAGAGAAAAGGTTTTGTAAATTGTGACTGATTTGACTTAAAAATGGGTATCTTTACATCGAAAAAATCAATTCATGAGCTAAGGTCAATTTGACCTTTAGAATAATGTCAGAAAAATTCTTTAAATTTAAATCGAAGAATGTGTGTCTTAAAAATTGTTACTCGTTTGTTGCCCAGTATGTGACTACAAAGCAAAAAATCGTCGTTCATCGATATAACACCTGTTTTTTTCAAAACTTTATCTTTAAAGAAGTTTTTTACGTTATCCAAACCATGATGAGCCCATCACGATTTCTGTACGCTGGGAAGTCGATGTCCTAAATTTGGGAAGAAGATATAAGTTGCCTCGAATTTAAGCCCACGTGATCGCCGGTGTTTTCTAAAAAGGACTTTGAGTAGCATACTGAAGAAAACACATGCTGAGAAAGCGAAAAATTCAAAAGTTTTGGCTTGTCCCTCCGATAGAGCAAGTACAACAAAAACCTCCAAATTTAAAAACGGAGAGATTGTGAGTTGTTAAAAAGTGTTCCTGCGCTTGGTTCATTCTCCAGCGGCGGCGGACGCTCGTTTGGCTCGGAATTCAATTACCAGAAGGATTTTTTAAAAGTAACGACATGCACACTCTTCTCTGGCTGAGACCGAGCTATGCTTTTTTGCAGTGTGTGTCTTGCTAACAAC